>JAAAKG020140506.1:0-12090 GCA_010014905.2 Druon quercuslanigerum
GAATAAGGAAACGGAAGTCGCCTAGATTAGAAGCATAAAGATTGTAAGTAATGGATATGTAATAGCATAAGTAGACTGAGTTGCGTTTGCGATCTCATTCTCTCTCGCTTGCACATGCACTCTCGCTTTCGACCGCTCGCTTGATATATGTTGAGAAACTAGATAGATATAATACATTATGTAAATAGTTGTAAATATTTGTAAATATTAAGGTAGAAATTTTCTTTCGGTTTATAATGTAAGTGGTATGGAATGGAAGTCATGTAAACCCTTAGGGGACACATTATGAATAAAGAAGAAGTGGCGTATTCCCGAAAAAGAAAATATTTGATATAGAAAATTTCCGTAAAATTTGCTCACAGAAAAATACCGGTTTAGATCCTATCATGAAATTTTTGTAATATTTTCGCAATTGCATGAAAATCACATAAAAAATTATTGAAATTGAGAAGGGAGTAAATAATATTCAAATCTTTGAAAACTGATGAAAAAAGTGAAAAAGAACAATTTCTTTCTAGTAAAAATATTAATTTAAAAACAGCTACTTGCTTTCTAAATTTCATTTACAGATTGTCCAATTAAAAAACATACCTTTAAATTTTGAACGCTTTTAATTAATTTATGATCATTAAATTTTTACAAATAAACCTCCAAGTTTACAACTTAAAATTTAAAGACTTACATCCCATCGAATTCGAAATTATTCTTATTTAATAGTTGCAAATTTTTGAAAATTAAATTTCAAAAGCTTTAATCAGCTTTGAATTTTTATTAATCCCATTTTCAAAACTCTTATCTACAAACATTTCCATTTTTAACGTTTTAACATTTTTCTGTATTTAAAATTTCAATCTGAAATAATTTCATTTAGAGATTGTCCAATTCAAAAAGCATACTTTTAAATTTTAAATGCTTTCAGTTTATTTATGATTATTAAATTCTATCAGCACTATGTCGTCTACGTATACTAGTGTATATATCTTTCCCTTCCCTATCCTAACCCCTCTCCAACTTTTTCTCCTCATTTCTTCTTCCGGGTCTCATATTTTGATTTTCTTCCTTCCTCTTCACCCCATTCCCTTCCTTCTCTATCTCCTGTTCTAGCATTGAAATCCCCACCTGTTAAAAGTCTAATCTCTTATTTATTTTCTTTCATCATTCCCTTTAACTCTTCTGCTTTCTACTGCATATCTCCGTTTACATAAACCCCCACTATCGTTCACTTCTCTCCTCCCATCTTTACCTCTTCTACTATTAATCCTTTGTTTCTTTCTTTCCTCTTTTTCTTATCTTTAGCTGTTATACATTCATTTTGCACTCCCATCACCATTTCTCCCATTCGTTTTTTGTCTCTTTTTGCCTCTTACTATTTCTTATTTTCCTATCTCTCGTTCCTTCTTCTCCTAGTATCTCTGCACCTCATTTCTTCCTAACTCTGCCCTTTTTTTATCCCAGTCTCACCATACTCCGTCTATCTGTATTCTCCCATATTTGACACATGTTGTTCTTGCCTTTTTTCTTTCCTCTTCCTCTTTTTTACTTAAATCATATTGCATTCTCCTTTCTACCTATGTTAACTCATCCTCTATTCTCTCCGAGCTTCCATATAACGTCCTCTTCTTTGTTATCACTTCCCTCTTTTGTGCCCATTTCTTTAGTTTCTACTTCTATTCGCTCTTCCCTTCCTACACTTCGCACTTCCTCTATCTCTTCCTTAGCATCAATCCTTTTTAGTACTTCTTCCACTCCTTCCTACGTATCCTTTCAATTTATTCATGATTATTAAATTTTCACAAATAAACGTCCAAGTTTACAACTTAAAATTTAAAGACTTGAATCCCATCGAATTGAAAATTATTCTTATTTAATAGTTGAAAATTTTTAAAAATTAAAGTTTAAACGCTTTAATCAGCTTTGAATTTTTATTGACCGCATTTTAAAAACTCTAATCTGCAAACATTCAAATTTTTAACGTTTTGAATGTTTCTGTTTTCCAAATTTCATTTTTAAACGGAAGAGAAAACTGAAAAAACCGAAGTTCAAATCGTGCACTTTCGGCTTACACGAACATGCAGCTGTAATCATATACCTTCTGTTTTGTGGCTCCCAAACGGTAGGTATGGTGGGGGTAAATTCCTAGCTTGATCTGGCAGCTCTGATGCTGTGTGTAATACGGCATTGGGAAGCTCGCCAGGCCCTCTCAACTCAATGGTAGAAATATGAAGAAGCACAGCGCCAACAGTTGGCCGTAACTTAAACTAAAAGTATCAATGTGTTGTCTTGTTACGTGTGTAGGTGCTATGTATGAGTAGTATATATTTGACAAGTTTTTTAATTAAATATATTTATCAATAAAGTGGATAAAGTAAGTGAAAAAATGTATAAAAATATGTGAAAAGTACTTGATTATACCTTTCATATTTTTCACTTGCTTTATTCACTTTATTGATAAAAATATTCAATTAAAAAATTTGAAAAAAATACTTGCAACTCATCTAATAATATAATATAAATAGGTTAGGTTCGCCAGGAGCGGGTTAGATACCGCTTCTAACCACTTCAAATCTTGTTTTTCGTCCTTCGGAAATTAGTGATGCTTTACATGTCGAGACGAGGGACATCCAGGTACAACACACCTACGTTCGTTCAATTTCACATTCGCCGGATTCATTTTTTTAAAAATTCGTAAACACTTTCACTGTTTTGATTTTAAATCACGTGTGCGACACAAGGATAGATGCGGAACATGGCGAGGGGGGTTGTGTGTGACGGGGCGAACACGCAGCGCCAACAGTTGGCCGCAACTTGTACTACGCCTAACATAATAATCATAATTTTTCATATTCACCCATTAGAGTTGAGAGGGCCTGAAGCTCGCTGACGAGCGAGGCATACCAGGTTTCTACTGGGCGCAGAACTAGAAGTTGTACTCATTGCTCCTGGCGTTAGTAAAACCTTACTTCTTGCATGCCACATAGAGACTGGTGTTTATACCATTCAGATCTGATGCGAGTGCATTAAATAAGGGCATCCTCTCTCGTCACTAGAGATTTTCTCGGCAATTCTTTGCATCCTCGCCGAAGGATTTTGTATTGACTAGAGTCCGCGAAATTGTTAGTCAGACTTTATTCTATCATCCAGCTGACATTTAGCCATTCAACATTCAAAAGTAATAGTATTGAGAACCGGCTAGGAGTTATACTCCGACGACCAAGTTGGATACTTTTATCTTTTCATTGTGAATGAAAAATATCTCGGGTCGATATAGTTTCTGGGCGATTTGTACTTTGCGTAGTAAGCGAGAAATAGGTCAGAGTCGCGAGAGCGCACTCAGAAAATATACTTTATGAGAAAAGACCAACGAATAAAAATAAAATACATTGATATGTTTAATCCGATAGGATGATTTATATTTGGAGAAATGAAAACAAGAGAAGGAATGCTTTTATTTGTGGCATTATGCATATTGATTATATTGAGCCCATATTTTGTTTGAATAAATAAATCCAATTTGTGTATTAAAACTTTGTTAGTATTTTTAGTATCTTTATTTCTTCTCTCGAGATTCTCTTATATTAAAAGCATGGTAGACTTTAAGAACATTTCACATAATGCATAATATAATATATAATAAATGCATTATATAATTAACACATTTTTTACGTTTCGAAAATTATGTAAAATACAATGAAGTGAAATAAGTTTTGAGAAAAACGACGCCTTTGCTCTGTAACTATGGTCAATTTTGAAGTTTTAAAAGTGAGTGACTTATTTTGAGTGTAGTGAAATCAAGTGTATTTAGACCTATTTACGAAAAACAGAAAGAACTAGTAGCAGAAGCGAAATTCCAAAACGAATTATTTGGTAAGTAAATTTTGTTAACAACTAGCGTCAAGTGTTATAGATGGAACGTACAGATTATATTCATGTAAATTTGTGTTCATATGTGTTCCGCAATTATGCGGGCAGACTTTTTCATAATTTTATAAATTTATAGCCTTTTTTATGTATTGCTTCTTCATATAATATAATATAATTTTTTTGAAAACAAGAAACATTTTTCCTCAATATACAGTATATGTAAATAAGAAGCATCTTTTCCGTTTGATAATTGGCAAATGCTACAATTTTCTCAGCACACTTCCGCTGATTTCACTTTATGATATGCATGTTTTTTGTACATCCTCTCATTTGTAACATTTTTAATAGAGATTCGACATTTTTGCATTGTTTTCAAATTTCCTGCAATTTGTGGTTAGGAAGCATAAAGAATTCTAAAGAGTTGACCAAGGATGAATTGGCTGTCCAGTTGCAGAATGTGGTCGATCCGCAAATAGCTGCAATTTTGAAAGTTAATAAAAACATTCTGATTATTATTTTTCACGAGGATTGCATCGCATATAAAAAGTCAAATAGTTTAAAATACAGTTAAAGAAACCCGAGAAGAAATCAATTTTCACCGAAAAAATTTTTTTTAATAGTTAAGTAGGTTCTATTAAATCAGACCGCATTAAAGTGACAAATGGCAAAAAGAGAAGTTTCTTGAAAACAGGGAAATGAGGAATTCTTGAAAACGATTGTATGAGAATTTGAAAAGATTGAAGAAATAGATTATTTTTTGAAGATTAAGTAAAGGAGATTTTGTCCTGAGAAAACTGAAAATATATCAATCTTATAAAAATTTAGATACATGAGAATAATAGGTACATTACAAAGCGAAATTAATATCAGGGATTCTTGCAAAGAGCTGAGAATGATGAATTTTTTTAAATTTTATTTAATTTGGGCGCTGGGTATTTTAGTTACTAAAATTTTGCAAATCAACCTGCAATTTTTTGAAGCAAGTACACGGAGAGAAATTTCTCTCGAAATTTCTCTCCACAGAATGTCACACAGCTGTGTAGCTGCGTGGGCCAGCAGTTCTTGGAAGAGTTAAATCAGTGGCTCCTACATAGGCGTTCATGTGTATTTTGTTAAAAATGTATTTTCTTACTTGAAGATGTATTTCTTGGTTGAAAATGTAACGATTTTTTTGAAAATTCATTTTCTTGTTTAAAAAAGGCAATTTATGTTTAAAATTGAACTATTTTGTTAAACATTCTTTTCTTTTGTTTCAAAGTTCAACTAATTTTTTGGTTTGTGCGTTTTCGCTAGCCATCCTGGTTTTAGGTTTTTACCATTTCTTTCAGGTTTGTAAAAATGATTTCTGGTCTTCGATAAGGTTCATATTTTGTAACTAAACAAGATTTTTGCAAATAGGGCACGGAAAAAAATATAAGCGACTTTTGCAAAACTTTGTGATGTTTCGCGGAAATTGAAATTCTATTCAAATTTTATGCACCTGGTAAAGGAATGACAAGCTTTTATGATTGAAATTATTTGAAATATAATTTCAGGTCAGAAAACGATCAAAAGGGATACCAAGGACGAAATTTTCATCCAAGCTGACAGATGTTTCATCCAAATAGCCGATCGCGACGGCATTAAGAAATTTTAAATCAGCTTCCACTGAGCATCCAGATATTCTCTAGTTTCTATTTTTCTTATTTATTTAATAATTTTTTTTAACGCTAGGATGTGTGTCTCGTATAAAAAATAAATCTCATTTTGCAATTTAGAAAACGATTTAAAGTGATGTCTTAGAAATAAACATTATTCATTTTATATTTTTGATCTCATTACTTTCAAAGCTGTTTTTCTTACACTGGAAAAAAGTAAAATGAGAGGACTATAACACAATTTAGTTAAATTTACTAGTATTCTCGTTAATTTAACTAAACCCATTTTATAGTCATTGTATTTTGCTCACTTTTTTTCTTGGCGTATTTGAAATAAGGCAGGCAATACGCTACCAATGGGTGCCTGCGATACGGATATGCGCGTCTTTCCGAAAGCATCTCATTTTTGACTAATCAATCAGTAAATTTTGACTAATCAATTGGTAAATCTTGACTAACTAAATTAGATAAATAAAAGTAACCAATTAAATTAGTAGTTTTTGACTTATTATCAGTTACTGAGTTCTTTTTTCCACAATTAGTCAAATATTACTTATAATTAGTTAAATTTAAGTAATTAAGAAGAGTTTTTTACATTTATTAATTGATTAGTATAGTGTTTGCGTTTATAGGCGATTTGAATCTTTGTTCTAAAATTAGGAATGACTTAAGGTAAATGAAACAGTACAGGTAATACAGGCATGAGAAATGAGTGTCGAAGAGTTCTAAAACTTTCAAAAAATGTCTATAAACAATTGTTAAAAGTTTTCTAACTTCCTTTAGCCTACATACTCTCAAAACTACTCATATTAAGAGCTGATGATTCCCTTAATCACTGAAAGTGGCAGCGACGGTTAGGAAAAAGTGTGAAAGCTATAGCTTCCAGATTGGAGGAAGAATGAATAAAACTCGACCTTGTAGTAGTATAAGATTTAATTGTGAATCAACAAACAAGTTACTTAAAAATATTGGAAAGGGTTCTTTCGTATATTATTTCGGAAGCAGGACCATGATAGTGGAAATTACTAGTGTCTGCATTTTCCAAAAAGGTGATCGAGCTAGCTGAAGGGAGGCAGCGCGACTGCGAATCAGTTGACATTTGGTTTTTTTCGAGTGCAGTTCAAAACATTGTTCGCAATTAGTTCAGATTAATTAATATATTGTAATATTCTAAATAAATTAGTCGCGATTATATGAAAAATTTAGATAAAATTAAAAGTAATTAAAAATATGTAAAATTACTTTCGAAAGTTTTCCCTACGTATCTTTTCCCGTTTGGGTTGACCTGAATCAATTTCATGAACAAAATTTGACAATGCGAATGCACAGACTAATGTGGTAGTCTGTTCACAAATTATTTTAGTAAACTTAATTCACTTAACTCGAGGGACTAAACAATTTCAACCTTCCCAAATAGCTTTTCTTATTGTTGGAATCCGATCACAAATAGTTCAGATTCAGTCTCGTAACAAAGAATAAGGGTGTTATCAAGAAATAGTTAAGGATCCTTTTGTAGAAAATTCTAAAAACAGAAACTTTGGTTTTTATCAACTTTTATCATATTTTGCAGTATTTTTCTATGGAATTTTCTACGTTAAACACAACAAAAATTTCTGCATCAAAAACCGTTTAAATGTGATTTTGTAAAACTTGCTTAAAGTAATACATAATTTTGTTTCTGTATTTCTAATCGCATCTCGTGTGGTTTCTTCAGAAACTTGAAAGTTCACATTTTTATTTCTTATTACTAAAGTAAAGTTGACTACGTGAAGCTTTTTAATTATCAATTAAATACATTTCCATCTTAAGATGCAGTTTAAATTTTTCGCTCTTTAATCAAAAACTCTGGTTTTGTGACACCAAAAACAAGCGACAAGCGAGCGAAGACATAGGAGCTTCGATATCGTAAAAGTAAATAAAATAAGTACATTGGATTATTATTATTATTATCATGAATAATCAATTGTGCCCTTGTTTCGTTAAATATTGACTGTATGCTTCATTGTATGTTCGATCGTATGCTTCCTCAAACGCTTTATGGATTGCTTGCATGTTTAATTGGAAGTCTGCCAGAGTTTTTACTTGAGCCTTTGGTGGACGGCTCACTTTATTGTATGCTGCAATTTCTGCTTGTATAATTGCTTGAGTGTGCCCGTAATGACTTGCCTGAATGCGTGCTCGATATTTTGCTCTGCGACCATCCAAATATGTATCAATCGCAACAACAATGTTTAAATCACGGCCCACACCTAATTGCTTAAGTTCCTCAGACGGCAGAATTTTAAACTTGTTGTCTCGTGTATCTAATACTATATCCTTCTCAACACCCAAATTAGTTATTCGTTTAATTTGATCACCCTGCTTCCATCCGAAGATTACTTCTTTTCTCCGTAATAACGTTGTTCCATCCAGAAGACTTAACCCGCTTGGCAAAATCCTTCTTAATTTTTGTAATTGCTCATTTTGTTCATATGGGAATTTTTCGATAGGAGGAAGGCCTTCACCATTTGATTCAGGAAACAATTCCTTCAAAGTCGTCCGTGGACTTTCTGCTGTAAAAATAAATAAAAATAGGTGAGTTTTAATGCTGGTAAATTTACGCCTCTTACGAAGTAATAGTAAGGAGAACCCACGCTAATGAATTTTCGGCGGCAAATCATTTCAACTTTCTCGGAATAAATGGGGGGGGGGGTCTGAAGAGGAGTGTCATGGCTCCCTTTAAACGCTAGGCAATGTAAAAATTGTTTTTATGTCGTGATATGTACTATTTAGTCGTTATTAGTCATTTTGAAAAAGATACATATAGTTAGCTTGCATGTACGCTTTTCAAAATTATTTTTTGTAAACTCGAACTAAAGTAATTTATAGGTTAAGTGGTGCCGATTGCAATTCGGTGATTTTCGTAACATTAACATTATTTTTTGTAATAATTTTTTAAGATATAATGTGTGCTATACGAGGATTTAAGATAAAAACAAACCAAGAATGTGAGATACAAGGCTGGCGGGATTGTTTAGGGATTGTTCACATATTACGTAAGGCTGTTTTCTTTTGTTTAAATAAAGAAGAGAATAAAGTTGCCGTCAAATAAAAAATGACACAACGATATAAACAAAAGAAAACATCCTTACGTAATATGTGAACGATCCCTTACCTGGTATCGGCAATATTGCAAATCTTAAGCAATGTATAACTTTGAATTGCAAATATTTTTAAGTGAACTGTTTTTAATTCGGAGATTTTACAATTTAAAATTATGCTGTTTTTAAGTTTTGCAATTAAAAATTCTATAATCTTGATGCTTTCAATTCGCTCTTCAATTCGAAACAGTAACTTGAGATTGGCCAAAGAGGTTGATAAATATTATTTTCACAAAAGCCGAAGTTCTTAAAATAATTTTTGCATAACATTTTTATAAATAGGTTGTTTTGTAAATATCACTGGAACCTTTATATAAGATTCCGTTTTTTTAAATTACATGAATTTTATAACATTTTAATTTTAAAGTATTTCCTCATTCAAATTTAGAGCTAAAATAGACGACAATTCTTTCGTCTCGTAGCCAGAGTACTTCATGCAACTTCGTGGCTCTTGCAGATATTTCACTTAAAAGTCTTGACATCTATTCCGAAAAAGTAGCCATGCTTTCGTAGCACACCAGCATAGTAAAACCTTGCTAGCCTCTAATGTGCTGTTGTAACAAATCCAGTTTTCTGGTTCAAAAAATCCAGTTTACTGTAGCAGGAGATCTTACTTTGCTCTCACAGCACTGTTGTATTTGTTAATTTTGACATTGAGCGTGCCAACCGGTCTACTATGCTGCTACGCTGTAGTCGATAGCCATTATGACTGATCAATTTCTTCAATTGAAAAAAAATCATTTAGAATGTTTTTTTTCAGTAAAATCGAATTGATGTAAAATGTTAAATTTATATTTTGACTAAATCTTTTCTCGCAAATTTATATAGTTTATACCGAATTTTCAGAGATACGTCACAATTGTTTTGAATTCATTACAATTCGAAATTGTTCCAATAATATAATTGATGATTTATTGGAAAACACTTTCTTTTTTTATATAAATAAACAAAAACCTAATAATTTCTGATTTACAATAATTTATAGGAGAGCTGCATCAGTTTTCAGTGATTACATTTCATAAATGGCGCGCGGCTTCTTATGATTGCGCATGCGCCGCTCCCTACCGTGAGTCACGTGACTGACTGTTTTCGGCGTCTAGTTGTGAGACATGAGGTGTTACAGTGTGTTCCCGGAAGAACGAAATATCTGTCGACATATTTATAAACAACAAATTGAGTCGTGAAAAAAAGAACAATGGGTGCTACGATTCGAGAACTCCTGGATAAGTACAAGATTTCAGAGAAGAGCATCGATGAATTCGAAAGTAAGTGTTCCGGAGACTTTCCAAAAAATCCTAACCTAACTTACAGGCTATGTGTTGTCTAATCTTTTTTTTCTAACATGACTAAAATCGTGTAAAATCTGGGATAATGTTGTGGACATTCTAATATAACCCAATGATTCAAAGTTTAATCAAATCTATAATTCTCTGCAATTTTTTTTCATCATTTCATAGCTTGGCTACCTCAGCATATTAGGTTGAGTGATATGACAAACCTACATGCTAGGAGATTTGTTACTTGTGGCAACAAATCCACTTGCTATCATGGAAAATGTGGGTTTGCTGTATCAACACATTCGTTTAATGATTGAGTATTACAGAAAACCGGAACTAACTGCCACAGCTTATCAGCTCAATTGTAACAACAAAGCTAATATGCTGCAGCGGCAGATCTGTAGCAACATAGCAACGTTTGCTGACCCAACATATCAGATTAGTCGTGTCTATATAACCAATGCCAGATATGTTGGGTCAGCAAATAGCTTTGTTGTACCAGCAAATCTTTTTTTGCCGTGCTCAGTATTGCTTCACGACACCTCCATTCCATACGGCTGCACATCGCGTTTAGGCGGTGTACAACGCAATGTCTTCTTTGGTTAGTGTACAGCTCTCTATCGATTTTTGTTGCTATATAGCTCAAGGTCCTGTGCTTAGAAGGACTCTCTATTATAGAAAAGTTCGCTGAAGCGCGAAGCTACACGTACGTTTCAGCCTATGTTGAGGCCTCTCTGACACTCGATCTGCATGGAGGTGAATTGGGGTACGCTTGGTGTAAAACACAATATTCTGTCGTTTGCTTTTTCATCTGGACGCGCAGATAGAAATGTACTGAGTTTTACTCCACCCGCTGCCAAATTCGCTTCAATTTAGATACAGTGTGTGGAACATAGGCCAGAGCGTGCACGTTGCATCCTTGGAAAGATAAGACCTGGTATACTTGAATGAAAACTCCGACGCACACGCTCCCACCTACGTGCTAACACAGGATGAAGAAATTACCGGGCTTGACTGTCGCGCATTAGCGAACTACGCACGACCTTCTCTATTGTAGAGAGTTCTTTAGAACGTAGGCGAGACCGTCGTGCGTCAGCGAATTATGCGTGAACTTTATCATTGTAGAGAGTCATTTGGAAAATAAGGCCTGGTTGTGCTCGAACGAAAACTCCGACGCACGCGGTACCAATCACGTTCTGACATAGGATGGAGCTATGCTTGGTTCTATGTAAGCACACGGATGGAACGTGAGTGTCGCTGTTTGCGTTCGAGCATGTCTAGGCCTAAAGGCTAGACAGCGATAAAGTATTACGGAGAGCTGTACACCGCCTAAATGGACCATGGAGCAATATGGGATAAAGGCCTCGAAATAGTATGATATAAATTGGAACAATTAAATGGGCACGCGTATGCAAAAAAGGCGATTATTATGAAATATACGAGATCTGTCCCAAAAGTATCCGACCTACGTTCATATCTGCGCGCGGAGAGACTCAGGCGACCTTTGGAGGGTACGAACGTCACCAGCAACTCCTCGACAGTAGCCCGAGATATCGATAAAACGACTAAGTTCGCGCGCAGCGTGCATTTGTTTACAGAGACTTTTTTGCGTTCGTCGCAATTCCCGAAACTGCTAACAGTCCAACAAAAAAACCTTCGATTAGAAATCGCTCAGGACAATCAGGAAATGATCAACAGTGATGAAAACTTTCTTGAAAAGGTTATTACTGGTGATGAAAGATGGATTTATGGTTATGATCCTGAAACAAATCAACTATCTTCGCAATGGAAGCTTCCATTCGAGATTCAGCCGAAAAAAAGTCGAAGCAACATCAAGTCAATGTTGAATGTTTTTTTCGATTATGAGGGTGTTGGGCATCACGAATATGCTTCTACAGGCCAGACAATCAACAAAGAGTACTACGTTGAAGTCCTGAAAAGATTGCGTGCTGCAATCAGGAGAAAACGATGGCAACACGCATTAAACCTTGTGCAGCAGTATTTATTGAAGCACAGTGTTGCGCATCTCCGCTAGCCTCCATACAGTCCCGATATATAGCTCCCTGCGACTTTTGGCTGTTTCCTCGATTGAAAATGACGCTTAAGGGACATCGATTCGACGATAAAGAGACTGTTGAAACTAATGCGACGAATGCACTGAAGGCGATTCCGAAG
>JAAAKG020140507.1:0-12090 GCA_010014905.2 Druon quercuslanigerum
CCTCAAATCGAGAATCTATACGAGCACACAACTAAATAAGCAGGCTATTTTTGAGCCTTCAAAGTCAAGGCTAATTTTCAGTAACTCAATCGATTAATGGTCAGAAAATATCCGTCGGTAGTGTATTTTGAGTTTTCATTAATTTCAAAAATTATTTCTTTCCTCAAATCACAGAAAATTAATAATATCTACACAGTCAACGAATATTTGAGCAATAACCGGGTGATCTTTGCAAAATTAGCCTTGACTTTAAAAGTTTATAACGCCGTTCAGAGTAAAGACAAAAATATTCTTAAAATAAATCTTACGATCATTTTTAAATTTTGTGTTAAATAAGATATAGTTAAACTTGAATTTTCAACCACACTGATGAATATTTGATGAAAAAAAAATTATTATGCCCCTCAAATCGAGAATCTATACGAGCACACAAATAACTAAGCAGGCTATTAGCGATAAATTTATTTTATTAAAATATGCATTTTCAAATAAAAATTGTAGATGTCCGTTGATTTTGATTATAAAAAATATCAGTATCAATTTTTAAATTCATGGATAAGTTTTGATGGAACACCCGGTTAGAAAGGCGGGCAATAACTATTGAATTGTGCCCAATAAATTTCCTGATACAAAAATTGTTTTTTATAATCAGGATGAGTCTGCAATTTAGTTATGTCAACATTATCCTCAGCTGCTTTGATTTGAGATTTTTTTTACAATTCATTAGCAAAAAAGTTTGTTTTTTCAAATTCCTCAATTAAACATTGATGGTCTCTTTTTTGCTAATCTGGAGCATGTAAAATATTAAATATATTGAAAACATTTTTGTGAATTTTTTTTCTTATAAAAAAACATGGCCAACATATATACATAAACAAATTCGCTATAATCTTGCACTTATATAAATAAATTGAAATTAAAATTTTAAGGTTTTCTCTCATACTGAAGACAAAATTTTGTTGACGCATCTTGATTAGAAGAGGCAACATTTTGATAGTCGGGATTTCATTAGTCGAAATTGATAGTTGCAACCAATTTAATAAAAAAAATGAAATTAAAAAGAAATTTCAGGTAGTAAATATAAATCCACTATTCGAAAAAAGTTCTACTACAGCACAAATTTTGAAAAATGAATTTCTTCTTTGTATTTGGAATGCTTGAAGAAAACTTTTTCAAGAAGATATCTTTTAGATCCCAGTATTTATATGCGTCTTTAT
The DNA here is from genome assembly GCA_010014905.2 of Druon quercuslanigerum. Taxonomy (NCBI): domain Eukaryota; kingdom Metazoa; phylum Arthropoda; class Insecta; order Hymenoptera; family Cynipidae; genus Druon; species Druon quercuslanigerum. Next base: position 1,218 of record JAAAKG020140507.1, read on the forward strand.
ATTAAAATAACTAAGAAACTACAATACTTTTTTCAAATATTTTTCTCTATCTCGCTATTTCATTCTAAAAACAGGATTTTTGTTTGCAAACCACTTTCGACAAAAAGAAACAAATGACGAGTCTTATTGAAAAATCCCTCAATTTTTTTTTGTTCAAAAGCTATAGTTTCTCGTAACGAATTTTTTTTTTCGTTTTTTGCGTCATTTTGTTCAAAATTTGAATTTCGCAGTGTCACATTTCGGAAAATCCCAATACTTTACCATACATAAATAATAAGAGTGTAACAATTTATAACAAATGCATATCTCTTTTTAGGTGAGCATCTTCAGTCTATCAATTTGTTTTCGTACCTTTTTTCGTTTTTCCAGAAATTATTCATTTTTATTTATAATTTCATTTTTACGTATAAAATCATAATTACGTGTCCCGTCATAAACGTTTGCAAAACAAATTAGTTGATCTTTTTCAGGTAATCAATTTTTGTTGAAAGACTTATTTCTTAACTTGTATCTCTTTTCCTAAAATTTATTTAAATTATCTAACGAGAGTTATTGTTTTTAAGGACGGACAGACAGACAAACGCAATAGTAAAAACGTGACTTTCGGATTTAGCGGATCTGAAAAAGTGAAGTACCGTTAAAAAACGGTTGTGTAAAATTTTTCAACAATGCTGATACTTTCTCATTCATAAATGATGTTAATGTATAAAAAAGAAAAAATAAAAAAAAGTATTATCAAAAACTATCGATATTAGGTATTAATGATGATTGGTTTTTTTTATTTCTTATCATTTATTTTTACAGAATTATTGGTTGAATCAACTATTGAAGGCTTAGCGGGAGGACAGGCCACCACCCAGCACCTACCCCTACCCCCAACACCACAAACCCCACCCCCAGAACGTGTTATAAAAATTCTGGATGAATATTATGTACCTTTTGCACACAAAGACAAGCGTAATCGAATAGTCGTAGGCGCCAGAATACCCATAGCTATAGATGTAAGTGAGACGCATGTATATGGAATGATCTTTAAAAGTCATTTGATGCCACAAGACACGGTAGAGAATTGGTGTTTGTTGCCTTTTCAAAGAAATGAAGGACATGCCTTATTGACAATAAATGGCAACATTGCCGGAAGGGACTACATAGTACCGCGACGTTCGGATCCTAGAGGACGGAAATTTTTCGAGGACCCAAGGGACGTGCATTTGATACCTGCTGTGGGCCAAGTTGTGAGTAACTTTAATGGATATAAGTTGCCAAGACTAATAGAAAAAAATCGTCGGGAACCACCACTTGAAGGACACCAAATACACGAAGTAAGACGTGGCTATGATCAAGCTTGGTCGCCACCACACCCACATTACTATCATTGATCAGGCCGCACCTCCATTTTAGAAGAAACTGTCGCCGAATCTACGTGTAAAATGACTACGAGCGCAATGTTTTTGTAACGAGTCCTAAGAGAGGGCGCCATAAGCCCTCTAACCGGAAACGAGTTACAAAAACCTCATGCAAGTTCAAAAAGAAAGCCGTCAATTCACAGCCACGCACGATACTTTTCAGAACGCACAAACAAAAGTTTTTATTATAAAATCGTAAATTTTGCGAAAGCGGGTGAAACCATATTTGTGTACAATTGAGCACCCCGATTCCAGAACGGGACATAACTCAGTAAATTTGGAGGGAGGTTGTCCCCTGGCTACTAAAAATAAAAATTTGAAAATTTGATTTTTGAACAATGCATTCTTCTAGGAAATTAGATGGCGCATCTTTTTTCCTCTAGCAAAAAAGTTTAATCTATTACAGTTTTCGCGATAACCATGATAATGATTTTTTTTAATGAAGACGAATTGTAATTAATTTTTGGTCACAGACAGTACTCTCCAAAGTATCCTTAGAACGGTGATTTGAGCGAAAAGTGTATTTCATTATTTATAACAAAATAAAAAATTATTTTATAGGGCATTCCGAATTTAATCCCTAATAATCTTCGATCGCTTCGTTTATTGAGCGAAGTTTGAGCAAATATAAACTTTCCGTGGAAAAGTTGTTCAGAAAACTATAAGGTAGTTTTCTGTAAAAACATTTTTTTAAAAACTGAATAGATAAATAATTGCGAATGTAAAACTTGGAACGCCGAATCGTAACAATCCATGTCTATTAGACGGACTATTAGGAATTCTCTCTTTTTTTTCGAAATGGAAAAAATCACAGGGTCTTCGTGCTAGGAAAAGCACTAGATGTGAAGATAACTGGTCGAAAAATGTTAGGAAAAAATGCAGAAATAACATAATCAGGACATGTATTGTATGAAAATTAAATAAAATTTTTTTAGAGTTCATGGGTAGATAAGTGGACATAGCTGTGATTTGAAAAATGTAATTTAATTTATATAACTTGTTTATAATATTTTATTATTTATCATTTAATATTTTATTATTATATAACCTGTTGCTTGGTGCATTATAAAAGTATTCGAACTCTTTAAATATATCATAATTCGATACTTTTAATATTATTCTGAATTTTCGCATCATTAAGCTGCGTGCCTACATTTGAGTCCGCATGTATGACTGTCGCCTACAAGTGTTTAGTTCTTTACCTATTCAGTTTTTTTAAAAAAGGTTTTTTTACAGAAAAATGCCTTATAGTTTTCTGAAAACAACTTCTCTTCGAAATGTTTATATTTGCTCAAACTTCGTTCGATAAATGAAGCCATCGAAAATTATAAGGAATTAAATTCGGAATTCCCTAGAAAACAATTTTTTATTTTTTTATAAATAATAATATGCACTTTTCGCTCATATCACCGTTCTGAGGATACTTTGAAGAGTATTTTTTGTGAATTTCATAAAAAATTCAAAAAACTGTAGATGTGACGATAAGTGAGAGACCAAAAGTTAATGACAAATCGTCTTCAGAAAAAAACATCATTATCATGGTTATCTCGAAAACTATAATAGATTCAATTTTTTTTCTAGAGTAAAAAAGATGCGCCATCTAATTTTAAGGCGCATATTTTTTTATTTTCCAATATTTGTAAGTTTTATATTTTTTGAATAAATTGGTAAAAAATAGATTTTTTAAAAACAAAAATGTCAATCTTTTTTCACTTAAACTCGTCCTAACTTAGCCAATTTTTAAATTTTTCTGTTTCTGTTAACAGTAAAGTACGTGCTAAAGTCTTCTTGAACTATTCGAGAAAGAAAAACGTGAATAGTTTTATAAACAAGAAAGTTGTTAATTTTTCTTCAAAACTTTATCGAAATCATGAATTTCAACCTTCAAGCGGTTCGTTTATTGAGCGAATTTCGAGCAAAGAAAAACTTTCAGTAACAAAGTTGTTGATTAAGGTTCAAAGAAGTTTTTTGAAAAAGTTTAGATCAATCGCATTATTGGTTGAAGAATTATGAATGTTTTAAATTACAAGCGGAAGTCTTGACGCTCTCCTATGCACGTGCCTCCTTGGCTACGAACGTGTTGCCGCGGACGTGAAGGCCAAATCCGCTAACAAAATAATACTAAAGATATCATCACTGAAACAATTGATTTATAAGACATTTTGAACATCAAATTATTTAACTAATTCTTTATTTTAAACTACTTTTAATCATTATCGTCTCTTCCTTCAGTTTCTAGAGATTTTTTACATCATTTACTTTGGCAGCTTTTAATCCAATTCGATGTGGAGGAATTTTCGAAAGTTTCTCTTGTTCAAGCGTAAACTTAAAAAGAAAAGAGATTGGATTTTGTAATTGGTAATTGTTATAAACATCCACTCTTCCATCTTTCTTAAGTTAGTAGGATATTAACTAAAATTAACCTGTCTCAAAAATAATACTTTTGCAGGTATTCCAAGAAATAATCGATTCACTGCTTCTTTGCTTTATTTATAGTATATTTTAGAAAAAAACTACAAACGGTTATTGTTTTTATTTTAGTATCCGACTTGATCTTCACGTCCGCTGCAACACTTTCGTAACCGATTTCCGTTTGTAATTTAAGACATTCATCATTTTTTAACCATCAAAGCGATTGATCTGAAAATTTCCAGAAAACTTCTTTGAATTTTAATAAACAATTTGGTCACTAAAAGTTTCTAGTTGTTTGAAATTCGCTCGATAAACGAAGCGCTTGAAGGTAGAAATTCATAATTTTTGCAAAGTCTCACAAGGAAATAACCAACTTTTTTGTTTAGTAAAATATTCACGTTTTTCTTTCTCAGCTAGTTTCAAAAGACTTGAAAATGTAATTTAGTATTAATTATATTGACAAATTCTGGAAATTGACTGAGTCAGCGCGACTTGAAGTGAAAAAAGATTAAAATTTTTTGTTTTCAAAAAATCTAGTTTTTACCAATTACTTCAAAAACTGTAAAACCTACAAATATTTTCTAAAGGAAAAAAAGATTTTATGCATGCAATTCTCTGAATTCCGCTAATAATCTAGATTTTTTTGATTCTCTGAAATTCTTGAATTCTAAGAACTTCTTAAATTATATGAGTTCTTGTAATTCTGAGAGTTTCTGAAATTCTCTGAATTTCTCGCATTCGCAGAATTATCTGAATTCCACTTAATCTTGGAACTTCTCAAATTTTATAAAATTCTCGAATTCTTTAAACTTTTTGAATGATCTAATTTCTTGGAATTGACACAATTGTTAAATTTTCTGAAAGAACAAGAGAGTTTTTTTAACATAACGACTTTCGAGCGGAGGGTTTGACATCGTGGATGTGTGTGGACACTCTATGACTATTACATGGAAATTCCACATCCAAACTCGACTGTCTATAACCGGCAGCACTCGGGAAAGGTTTCCTGCAGTTTTCCTCTTCCCTTGGCCTAGAAGCCAAGCAAATGCGAGTGTTCTTAAAAAAAATCCGGCTGCAAACGGTACTTAGTAAGTTTAATGCTTCTCAATGTAAATATTCAATTAGTATGTAAAAGTGTGTAATATAATGATTAATCGCACACTCGAAAAAGTGTTCTGCATTTACTATACAAAATTTAATTAAGAAGTCAAATTCAATCCACGACGAATTGTAAAAAAGTTTTGAATATTCTTCATTTGGTTCGAAAGAATTTTTGTAAGTTCCCAAAGTAAAAAATTGCTCGCTGGTATGACAGGAAGTCCTAGCCAGTCTGGAAAATTATATCTGAGCCTCGACGTGCGCAGTCGGACATCAGTCGGCAATGCGAAATGAAGATGGCTGTATTTGTTAATCTAAAAATATATGTTTCTCTTCTTTCTATAGTTCAAAATTTTTTTCAACCTTTCCAACAACCCAAATTCACAACTTTAAATAAAAAAATTAATTAAGAATAAATAAATAAATAAATTATTATTAAATAAATTAAAAGATTAATTAATTAATTAGGAAAAATATTTATCAGAAAATTCTATAAAAAATTACTTACAAGCGCTTATAAAACTCACAAAAAATAAACGTGTACTGAACTTTAGAAGGCGAATATGCAGTAATAAATATAAAGTAAATTCACATTATATTAAATATTCTTAACATTAAAAATAATCAAATAAGATAGATATAATATAACATTTAAATAAAACATGTCAAACAAATATTCGACGTTGAAGTAAGAAAATAAAATATCATTTGGGGAAACACCCATTTTTGGCCCGGCACTGGTCGTTTCTCACAAGCGGCGAGAATTTGGCACGTTGGTATATTAGAATTGTATCGAATGATACACCTAGCGTGCGATATTATGTTTAAAAGTTCGCTGGTGAGTTGGCGTCTAGATTTAAATTTGGAGGATTTCGCAGTTATGGAGTTTTAAGGTTATGTTGATTCCTAAAGTGGCTACAAAAAAGCTTAACGCCCGACTTATACATTCTGTGAAGCTTAAAAGCTAGTTGAAAAAAGGCTAGTAATTTTACATTTTTTGTCAGACAAACTGCTGCACATATTCGAAGAAGAAAAAAATCAATTGTTTTGCTCCAAACCATTTTATGTGAAATTGACCAAGTAATCCGAATTTGGTTGCATCAATCCCTATAAATAATGTCTTCATTATTATTTTTTAGTTTTTTAAATTGTTTTTAATAAAAAAATTGTATCACAATTTATTAAAATCATCCAGCTTTTAACATTATGTTTTCTCTGCTTTCTTATCATGAATCTAATTAGATATTAACGAGATAGCTTTTTAAAATTCGATCAACATTCAGAATTCCAAAAAAATTAGAATCTAGTGTGTCGAGTTAAAAGAATAAATAAATAAAAAAGAACGAACGTAACGATATAAAAAAATCCGTTACAGTTCTCTTGTTGAAAATCGATCCTTTATAATTGTTAGCGATCCGTCTCTTAGATTGAAAATATAACTATTTTGTTATAAATAAAAATGTTTTTAATTCTATTTAAAAAAAGTTCTATTTAAAAAGCAGCTAATTATTTTTTTGGGTTAAATATTGACAATTTTAGTTGAATATTCATCTCTTTGGTTGAAGATGTATCTATTTTATTGAAAATTCGTATTGTTTAATAAATATTTAATTCCTTTTAGTTAGCCTCTTTGTTCGAGGACTAAACTATTTTGTTGAACTAAAAAAAATAAGTTTAGAAGTTTTTAAAAACACAAAACATTTTTAGTTACTAAAATATCAAATACGCATCACGTTTTTCATTAATAGTACATGTTGCTTGGTTAAAATTTTAAATGAGCTCCAGCCTCCGAAGCCTTAATTACCTAATTTCTAATTACCTCAATAAATAAAAATTGTCCTCATTATTTTAAAAAAAGATATAAATGGTTGAACTTTCTAAACTTAGGACAAATCTTCCTTAAAAAATTGAATTTTAAAACCAAAATAGGACTTCAGAAAAAAATTAATTTTCCACGAAACTGATGCATTTTTTACCAAAAAACATGAAATTCCAAAAGAATAAAATTAAATTTTTACTAGAAAACGAAAATTTTCAAAAATTTTCGTTAAAAAATTAATTTTACACAAGAAAAGGAATTTCGAATAAACAGTTCAAATTTCAACCAAAGCGATGAATTTTCATCTAGATATATAAATCTTCAAGAAAAAGATGATTATTTAACCAAATAATTCAGCCAAATTTTTCAAAAAAAAAAAAAAAAATAGTTGAAAAGTCAATCAAAGAAGAAGATATTTTGATGCAGAATTTGCATATCCATTTAAAGATATTGGTATTTCCACTAAAACAGATAAATGTTTTAATGAACAAGATAAATTCAATAAACAAATAGTCACGATGAAAGTCTGAATTTTTCAACAAGAAATAACTTTCTACAAAAAAAATTGAATTTAAAAAAAAACTATTTTTTTCAATAAAAAGGGATGAATTTTGACCAAATTAGTTGAATTCTCTACCAAATATTATTGCGTTTTTAGCCAAGAAAGATCAAATTGTACAAAGCAGACGAATTTGTAATAAAAACGATTTGTTTAAAGCTAAACTTGTATCCACAAAAGATTTCAGTTCATTTTTCAAGTCCAAGATATAAATTTTAGAACAAAAGAAAAATTTTCTAAAAAAAGTTAAATTTTAAACAAAACAGTAGAATATTCAACCAAAATGTATGATAGTAAAAACAATCTTCAAAGAGGAAGTAGAATTTTTGTCCATAAAAGATTTTGCATCTCTTTTTAACACCAAAAAATCAAATTTAAAAAAAAGTCAATTTTCTACGAAATAGTAAAATTTTCAACAAAATAGCAGATTTTTCTACCAAATAGTTACATTTGAAACAAAAAATTTAATACCTGTTAAAAAGGTGAATTTGAAAATAAAAAATATAAAATTTTTAAAAAGAGGTTCAATTTGTAACGGAGTAGTTGAAAACAAGTTACAGTTTTATTCAAGAAAGATGCAACATTCCTCTAAAAAAGATGAAATTTTAAATCGACAAGACAAATTTTCAGAAAAAAGAGTTTTCATTCAAAAAATATTTCAGTTCACTTATCAGCAACAAAATATCAATTTTGAAGAAAAGGTTACTGTTCTACAAAAAGATCAGAATTTCTAACACAAAAAGATTACTTTTTAACAAAATAGTTGAATTTGCAACCAAAACGGATGTCTTCACGAAAATTGTTCAATTATCAACCAAAAAATAAAATTTATAACTAAAAAGACAATCTTCATGAGAAAGTTGTTATGAATTAAGAAAAATTAGGTGCATGAGTAAAGAACCCGCTCTACTAGAATTCTATTAGAAACTAGAATTCGTTTTTACTAGCATTCCAACAATTTTATACAATTTTACAATCACCAAATTTCACGAAAAATTACAATTTTTACATTTTTGTGGCTTACCATAACTTATTGTATTTTATTAATAAAATGCATTTCCGCAAAGGCAGAAAATGAAATTTGTTGGTAATATTTAAAAAGTTAAAAATAAAAAAAATGTACGAAAGATGATTTCAAATAACTTTTAATAATAATTACAGAAGCTACATAGTTACTTAGAGTCGCTTTTTAAAGTCCAAAACTCATTAAAATTTTTTTAATTATCTTCTCATGGTTTTTATTTTTTTAAGGTAAAATAAATTGTCCTTAGAGTAAAAAAGAATTTAATAAAATTTTGGAGAACATCGAACGACCTTATGAGATCTACAAATTGTTAGGATACTTTAAATGACTCCAAAGGTACTTTAAATACTTTAAATAAATACTTTAAATAATTTTTTAATTCTTTGCCTGTCATAGCACTTTTCTGTTTACTGAGGCAAACTTTGCTTTGAAATCTATGAACAAAGCGATTAGTTTCCCATTCTTTCTCCCTAAATTTCTTTTAACTAAATAGCTAAGTACGCAGATGTTTTCTATAGTTCCCATTCCTTTTCTGAAACCCGTCTGATTGTGGGGGAAACTTTCTTACTGCTCTACCTAACTCTCCAAACTTTTTATTAAGATTTTATCCTTTCTTTTTACCCTTCCCCTTTTCCAGAACTTGTTGCAGATATTCCACATCCCATCTCTAACTCCTTCTCCTCCTTCATTAATCGCGTCGAACTCCATCCCATCTTCTCCTATTGCCTTGATTTTTTAGCCTATCTATGGCTTCATCCCCTTTCTTCTCGTGCTATTTAATTTTCTTCTTTTTATTATCCTTGGACTATCCATCTCTTTCCCCCTTCAGTCTTACTTTCCTCTCCTCCTAATAGACCCTTGAAATAATCCGTCCATTCTTCAAATTCTATTTCGTTATTAACATGCTCCACCTCTATCCCTAGTTATCACATCTCACACTCTTCCATTTTTGATAACCTTTTCTACATCTGCCTTATATTCATCCTTCCACCTTTGTCTTTTACTTTCCAGCATCTTCTCATATTCTCTTTTCCTCCTGTTATACTTCTCGTGCTCCAATTCTCCTTTTCTCTATTTTCTTAAATACTCTTTCATCTTCTCTTCACCCTCCCAGCACTCCTTGTCCCACAAGCTTCTCTTCACCTTCTCAATCGACCTTCTTCATACCTAACCTTCTCCTTTTCCATCCTTGGTTTACACTCTTTTAATTTATCTAATGCCCAGTCACCCATTTTCGTGTTCCTTTCTCTCCCCTATTTCCTTTCTCCCTCTGCCGACCTTATTGATGCCCCCTTTTAGTATAGCTATGACAGGGAAGTGTTCGGACCCTAACTCATGCCCCACCTTCATACTCCCTATTATATGCCGCATGCTTTTTTCAGCCAAGATGTAGTCTATTACTGTTTTTCATTCTCCTATAAATGTGATCTCCCCTTCTTTATCTTCTCTCATGTAGTCATTAGATATAAACTATCCTGTTTCTCCTTCCCTTCCTTCCCTCCCTCCCGCTCGTCACCCTATGGTTGGAATTTCTTATATATATCTCCTTTTTTTATCCCAATTCCACCACCCTGTTCATGAATTTATGTCCCCTTCTATTAAAACCAATTCATCCTTCTTTTCCTTCATCCCCCTCCTTATTACCCTCCTGCCTCCCTCTTCTCCTCTTCTTCTCTAAACACAAACCACCGCTATTTTGACCTTTCCAAATATAATCCTTCTTACCCTCCGCTTGACAGTCGCTATGCAACTGCTACTGCCGTCCGTACATAAAAATGGTTTAAAAGCTCTTTCAGACTAACGAAACTACTGAAAAATAAATAAATTGAAAATATTTCTTGTAACTTGCTGAAGATATTTTAAATTACTTGGAATTCTCCTAGTTTTTTTTTAATTTGGTTTATTCTTCTTGGCTCTTTAGCACTACTGAAATGCTAATAAAGTCTTTTAAATTCCTTTGAGATTCAAGAATTAAATTGAAAGGATTCAGATAATAAAAGGAATCTAAATAATTCAGAAAATTCAGAGGATTGAAGAAATTCAGAGGATAAGAGGATTTTAGAAAATGCAAGCAGTTAAGAGAATTCTTGAAATTCAGAGAAACTCTGTAGGTAAGATAACTTTCAAAAGATTGAGCATATTGGATTCAGATTTGGCATACTTTTTTAAGGCCTAAATAGAAAAAAAAACAAGTTCGTAAACTAGTTATTTTGGTTGCAAATTCAAATTTTGATCATACAAAATACAAAGAAAAATAAAAAATTCCATTTGGCGGCTAATGTTTGCAAGATATGAAAAAAATAATTAACTAAAGTTGGGCGCCCTGAAAAACAAACTCAAAAATAAAAAATTAAAGATTTGGACAAACGTCACAAACTATCAAAAAAATAAATAGACAAAAGTTGCTCTTGCCAAAAATAGAGAAAGCTCTTTCAAATTCGCCATGAATAATTTTTAAAACGACACGTAGTTCTAAATTTTTTTGAAAAACGATACAAGTTGCAAATTAAAATTATCAGACTGAAGATGTCCACCCCGAAAAAAAACATTATATA
>JAAAKG020140508.1:0-12089 GCA_010014905.2 Druon quercuslanigerum
TAAAGCCAACAACTTACATCAACAATTTCTACAAAATTTTATTATCGAGGGTCAATATAATTCCCCCAGCGATTATCTACTATATAAAATTAAATATAACGATACAATAAAGGGTACGACGTCCTGCTGTTGGGACTAGAATAATAAAATAAGTTTGCTTGCGGAAATGAGGTCGATACAATATGTGCAAAAAATACATACAACACGCACGCTTATGGCACTTGAAAACTTTAATTACTTACGAGTTTCTGTAAATGCTGTTTCTTGGAGTTCCAACTTTCTTTAAGTATTACTGCAAAGTTTGAAGCAGTAGTTATCAGCACATTTTGAACATTTACTCCCTTAATGTATTCGTGTAAAAGTTCAGAATTCTGCAAGAAATGAAAATAAAAAATATTATAATTTCTGCAAACATAATCAATTTGTACTTGAACTAACGTAATTAAACTTTTAAAAGGTTTTTTTTTTTGGAAATCCGAGAGTGTTTCTCAAAAAATTGGAAATGCCCGTAGGCTTCTATTTCTCAAAAGATACTAGTCGAAACCCTCCCGAATCGAAATATAGGCCCTACTTTGAAGCTCTTCTTGCTCTTATTTATAGGGCGTGAGGTTTTAAAGTAGAGAATATTCCAATCCAATTTTTGCCTCTACTTAAGCGCTCTTATGGGCAAAAATTACCTAACATTCCATTTGAAGCGTGAAAAAAGGGGCTTGAGTTTTGCTTCTAATTTAACGGTCCAGATTCTACATTCCTGTACAAAAAAAGTGATTGGGCGAAAAAATAACAAAAGTAGAGCAAAACGAAGAAATAGCGACATTTTCGAAATGTTTCTAGTTGATTTGCATAATCTTTGAACAACAATGTCTTATCAAGCGTTGAAAACAACATGTATCATTGATTAGATGAGTGAAGATGCAAAATAATTTTTGTTCTTTCATTCGTCAACAAATCTTAAGTTTTCTGCAAACAATGTCCTCATTTCACTAAAATTTTATTATTTGGTCGGGAAATAATATTCTTTTTTATGCAATTTAAAATTCCTTTTGTTGATGAATTAGTACTCCAGTTTTCTTCATAATTTTTTTTTATCATAATCTTTCAAAATAGAACGATGTTTTATACAAAACTTAATCATTATCAATATCCAGTAAATATTTCACTATTATAAACCAGTAACAGTGCGTTTTAAAAATTAACGAAGTGCTTTAATAAATTGAAACATAATAATATATGTTTGTATTTTGAAAATAATAAAATTATAACAATCTTAAAGTAAATGATTATTTCTACAATGTACTAACCAACAAAATCAAGTGGGATGAACACCCCGTTAATTAAAAATATTATAAAATAGTGAAGTTGAATAAATTTTAACCTCGACAAATTAGTTCTATTATCCTATTAAATTTTTTCATGTTAATAACGTATAGTCAACTTTTATAGAATTGTGAATCAAAATTATGTTAATTTTCTGGCCATGACGGCTTAAAAAAGTTTCATATCTTTTTAATGATATACGTGGAAAGAAAACCTGTTTTCTCAAAATCTAAGGTAATTAATTTGCAGTTATTGTCTTGGGAGCACTGAAAAAACTGAATAAAAATATTTTTGTCTTTTAGTACCTTCGTTCCTTCTTGCGTGAATAATTTTAAATCAATCGTAGAATGGCTTGTTCTTTCTACGGTTGATGAGTAGTTCTCGATGGATGAACCATATATTTCGAGAATTGTCTATTCAAAACAATGAAAAAATGCAGACTGAGACCTGCTTGGATGTCGGTAGAGGGAGTTTATAAATGCAAATAAATTAGATTTCAAGCCATTATTGCTAAAAAATGTAATTATATAGAACAATGTAAAACAAAATTATTTACTTACGGCAAACTGCTAGCATTTTTGCTTTTAATTGGATACTTTCCTTTGCTTTCATGTCATTTCACTTTGATATACACAGCCTAATTCTTGAGTTTTCTTATGAATCATTGATAAATTGAATAACGCCTTGTTTCCTATCATCCAGCCAACAGGTCAGAGCAAACTTCGTTTCTCTTGGAGCCATTTTGATGTTATTAGTTTAATATTTATCACTTCAAACTCGAAAACATAGAGGAAATACCTGCAATGTAGAGGCTGAAACTTATGTAGAAGCAAAATAGAATGAAAATATCTTTAGGAGTGGCTAAGTAGGAGCTAGTAGAATAGGCAGCCGCAAAGTAGGGACAATACTTCTACTTGGAGTGCAAAGTAGGGCCACCACGTTAACGGATAATAAAAATGGAAATGAGGATAGGAGAGGGAGAGAATTTTATATGAGGGCAGACAGGAACTCAAGAATGAGAAAATGGTTCATATTACAGGATTAAAGAAATAGGGTATGGAAGATAAAAAAAGGAATGGCGTATGAATTGGGAGTGAGATAGAGGGTATGATGGAATAGAGGGACTGGGTTAATGGTGCGTTCAAGTAAATAAAGAAAGGGTTAGAAGGTGTGATGAAATAGAGGAGAAGGGGTACATGGCGTTTTTAAGTAAACAAAGAGAGAATTAGAAGGTTTCATGGAATGGAGGGGGAGCGGTAGAGGCTGTGATGATAGATGAATTTACTTTAGATAAATTTATTTTATTAGCAGATGAATTTATTTTAACAGATAGTGTACAGATAAATAAGAGCTAAAATTGACCAAAGTTCTATTTTTTTCTTTTATCAGGGTTATATCAGCTCATATAGAGTTTTCTTGAAGATGGTAGAAGTTTCGTGCCGAAAGTTAGGTAACGACCTTTATCTGTAATTTCGTGATTTTGGCATCAACAAAAGCGATAAAGTGTCGAGGTTACTTCCACTTCTATCGTGCAGGTTAGAATGAAATTGAACTTTAATAATTGAGAACTTTTCTCAACCGTACGTCTTCTGCGAAATGTAGTCGCTTTACGACTCTTCATAGTACCTTGAGATAATTCTGCACCGTACTCGGATGATATACGGTTAGGCCATTAAGCGCCTGAAACTTTTAGATGAAAGGGTCCATAGTCTGTACATCGATTTTTCTGAGTGCAGAACGTTCAAAATCTGGTGAAGTAGCCATGATATGTCCGAGATTTGGCATTTCCTATATCTATACCTGAGATTGTATACATAGAAAATAAAAATAAAGATAAGAAATCATCACGAGAAACTGTTTTGTTAATTTTCTGTCTACGGAAGTTTTCGGATAATGTTCAAAATAACCCTTTCCTTCGATTTTTTAAAAAATTCCGTTTGATCATGTATTTTAAAGCCTTGATTACGAAAATTATAGTGAAAATGTGCGAAAATTTTATTTTGATGGTAAAAATGAGAAAAACCTCATGAAAACCATAGTAATTCACGTTTATATAAAGAATACTTAAGAACTTAAAAGGTTATTAAGAAAATTTGCAGGCCTAGTCAAAATACACATTTTACGTATTATCCAATTTTTTCGCGTGAGTGAAAGTTTTCGAGATATTTGATGATAAAGATAAAAATTGTATACCTAGCCCCTGCCGAAAACATAAATACGTGTCCCTACGAGACTTTAGAAAGGCGAGAGGGGTTTGACCAGCATTATTTCTGGGGTAAAAAATACATACATTCTCGGCAGGGGCTAGGCATGGCATTTTCATTTTTGTCATCAAATATCTCCGAAACTCATTTTATGGGGGTTTTACGGATTTTACCATAAAAATAAAATTTTGCCATTTTCCACTTTCATTTTTGTAATTAGCGCGTCAAAATATATGAATATACGGACTTTAAAAAAATCAAAGGTTATGGCTATTCGGTACTACACCTAATTGTTTTACAATATCGCAAAACTCATTTTCTATAATACAGGCACACAAAAACGTGTACGGAGCCATCAAAGCTACATATATGGCATTGTAGTATTGATATAGTATAGTCAAAATCTGGATTGATTGGAATCTTCTGCTTATCAGTTTTTTTATTTGAGTTTAAAGTTTTAGTTTAGGTTAAATTATACTAAGTAGGCCTCCGTACGTCGAGTCATTTTTTTCGTTGTAAAATAAATTCTTGAATAGACCTTATGTTTAAAAATTACTCTCCAGGTTTAGTGCACAAACAAGTTTTTTCTGCAAAAGTTATTAACAATGAAAGTGTAATGTTACAACATGATCAACCCTTGTTTAGGGAGTCATCGTGGCTCAGATGGTATAGTGATTGTCCTATGTTCTAACACTGCAGCCTTGGCAGCCACGGTGGCGCGGGTTCGATTCCCAATGCAGGAAGCGAGGCTGGGCGTGCTTTCTGAAAGCTTTGTTTCTGTCCCTTGGTGTGCTACCCCACAGATACCCTACAGATTATAATTAACCCTACAGTACAGTCGCTAATGACCCTTGCAGTTGATGCGACTATAAACATTTAACTAATAAAAAAAACCCTTCTTTCATGAACGACAAAAGAGATTTTGGTGCTTATTACGTTGAAATTTTCGTTTAAAAATGTACATTTCAGAAATATTTCTCTTGAATATAACAAAATTAAATTTAAAAAATAAATTTTTTATTAACAAATTGAACTTTCTTAAAAAGAATAGTAATTACTACTATTTTGATTAGGCTGACCCACAACATGCTCCGAGCGCTCGCGCGTCACACCAAACAATTTATATCCCGTGAATTAATAGAAACTACTCAGTACTCTTTAGCATTTCCCTACAGAAAAAATTTAGAAATTTTGATCAGGGTGATATTTGCATTCATTTTGATTATAATGAAAAATTTAGAAACATCATTGCAATAAGCTTTTTTGGCGTCCTGGTATGTGTTTTCTTGTTCAAGTTCTGCGTAACACCTACTAAGCAGCTTCGAGATAGCAGACAAATATTCATTGTTATTTGATCAGGTAGTGATTGTGAAATAGCCCAATTTACAGTTGATGGAAAAGTTGGAAAAACAAACAAACTTCAAACTGCCTGCTGTTCACTTCACTGAATAGAAGGGGTATAAGTGAGATGGATGAGAAGAAGTGATATCGTATCAACGAATAAAGAAACTATTCAATGAAATTTCTTGTTGAAGATAGAAGAAAGAGCTTACTGGGCAGGAATGTCATTCATGAGTAATCAGCCGTGGATATCAGAGATCTTCGATTTCTATTCATTATGCGCAATTATCCGTCTTTATACACTCTTAAGGACGTTTTTAGTACTTTTATGAATTCATATTTCTTCTCTGCCTTTGTTTTAGATATGAGAGTATCCAGACTTATATTTTAATAGAAGTACAAATTTGAGAAGAATGGATTTATAGATTAATTAATAAAAATCATTACAACATCTTACTCATGACATTTTAAACCTTCAAGTTTAAAGTGGAACCTGCGACGCCATGCGAAAAAATAGCAGCTTTGGATATTTCGGTAGTCATAATCACTGTAATTATAATAGTGACAACCTTGCTTCGACGTTTTATTCAATTACTAGCCTCAGTACATGAAGGTAACGATACCCCTCTAGTCTGTCACATGTGACTTCCCTGGCAGTTACTGCTTCCATTGAATTTTTGCTAGAATGGCAAAGACAGCTAGCTGCCATTCGCATCAAGTTAGAAAAATTCTATTTATTACCTTCGCTCCTGATTAATAGCCGATCTTAGCAGTTTCTGTCACTGTAGGAAAAAATGATGCGGTTTAAACAGACTCAATGTTTCTGGAATATGACTGTTCTGAGTTGGAAAACATTTTCCGCTACGCGTATAATATTATGACACCATGCAACAATTTTTACCCCTAACAACGGCACATAAAACAATGGGAGTAAGGATCGCTTCAGGTAATGTGCAAAGTGGGCTAGCAGCCAGCAGGGTAAACTCAACGTGGCGATTATAAGATTTTTCCAGCGGACATCGCTAAAGGCAGCGTGATACAACCTGTAAAGTGCTGCATCTAGCGGAATCCTTGACTCACATCTGAAAATGTTCACCTTTTTCACTCTGCAGGACACCCACTCAATCTTGAGGCGCCCTGTCCAGAACAGCTTCGTAGGCCTTTATGGGGCCTCTTAGTGAGCTTTAACCTCGCTAGTTTCATTCTAGCGGTACCAATCAGAATAGGAGTTTGCAAGATCTCAACTCTCCCTTGAGGAACTTTATGTCTTCTGTCACGATTGGTGCGTTAGTTAACACAATCTTCTTCCTTGCGTCTAACCACTTGTCTAATTTTTATTTATCTTAACCACTTGGCCCTCATAGAAAGATTCGGAAAGTTCTCTCGGCTCAGGGAATTTCCCAATGTTATTACCCGGTGGGTTTATGAAAAGAATTTTTGCACAAGTTTTCTTCATTAATGAATATTCTAGACACTGTAATAACTCTAGACATTGTAATAACTCCAGGCACTGGATTTACTCCGGACTGAATTGAAGGGTGGAAATTTGTCCACGTATAAGTCGAGGGGGTCCGGAAATTCAAAACTGTGTATGAACCAATAATGATCATGTTACATCGGGCGCTTCACATGGAACTTTGAAACGCATGTACTAAAATGCATAGAAATTCAAGTGGAAAAACTAGTTTTCAATTTATTAAAATGTTGTCAATAAATATTTTATCATTTACAGCATGAGTTATGAAAATAAAATTTAGAAAATTAATGTCAGATTGACAATGGTATTACGATGTTTCGGCCACTAGAGTAATAATTTTGTTATTTAAATGTTCAGAAAAGAATACACTATTCAGATTAACCAGACAATTTTATAATTTTTAAGTTAAAAATGTTTAACGAGAGTGTAATTTTTATAGGCAATCCTCACCTTGACAATGAAAAACATGTGCTACTGAGGCGAATCTTTTTATATCGAAAAGTACGCCAAATTCCTGTTGGCGCAAGGCTCAGAAAATATTCTATCACACTTATGAGTTTTATATCAAACACGCACACTATAGAACTTTGGAAGTTTCTATTAAAACATTGAACTTCAATAAGTTTCCATTGGCCCTTATACTGTTTTGAAGTTTCGATAGTTTCGATAGGCCTTGACTTACCAAAGTGCTATTTTGAAAAATTCTCAAGCGAACACTATTTCGAATTTTGCACCCCTTTTAAAGGTCAAAGTTATGTCCTTCGATTGTAGATAAAAAATGGATGAAGAATCAGATTTAGAAAAAGTGGCTTTTATACACATTTGAATTTCTTACTATCAATTAAGGAACTATAAGGAAACAGAAAACTTCGGGAGACAAACAAAAGGCCAAGGTAAAGTTAAATCTCCTATCTCGAATTCTGTAATGGGTTGCTCCAATGAGTAATATATTCGTATAAATATTAAAAATCTTCTGTTAATGTCAAATTATGCTTTCTCCAATAATTGTTTTCGTAACAACTTGCGACCTCCCATGAATTAGTTCATCAATTATGGGCCCGAAGCAACTTGTTCACTGAGCATATACCTCAACATGAATCAAGACGAGCGTTGTAGTCGCTGCTGCGTAACTTCCGTTCTGGAATCTCCGGAGGCGCAATACCTGAAGCGCACAACTATTTCATTGCAAGGTTCGACGTGAATTCGACTGAGTACGTCGAGAATGCACAACGATCCAAAAAAAGAAAATGCCGTCAGAGACAAGTTTCTTGCCGATAAACTAGTCTTGAAATACGAACAGATAGTCAGCGGGAAATCACGAAGCGCTGAAGACGCATTTGAACAGTAGGTACATCCGGTACCGTCCAATGGGACCGGGGGTAGTTAAATTTAAATTATGCCGTCTCGCCTCAGCTGTGGAGTCAAAGTTTCTCGACATTTGTCTCCCACTGAAACCCTTCGGATACACCGAACATCTAAATTAATGTACCTTCGATGTACCATTTATAGCTTCTACAAGTTGCATAAAATTTGAATTTAAGGAAATGTGCTATATTTCTCAATAGAAAATCCATCCATAGTTTCTTCTTCACTATTTGAGGGGATTCCTTTTGGTTTACAGTGAAGTATAGCCAGGATTTTTTTGTGCATTTAACTAAAAGCATTCTCATCACGCTCTCATTGCAAAACCCAAATGATGCTCTCGATTTAAACAAAATGTAGCGATAAAATATGAGTAAACCCTGATAAAAACGTTGAGCTATGTTTTTCCGATTGATTTGTGGTATGTTCTATATAGTTAGGTAAATTGTGTACCTATTTACAAATAATGCAGGATCGGTGCTTCAATGCTTGAATTATTAATAAACTGAGTGGAATGTAAATTACTTGGAATTCACAATCGTGGGGACATTTTGACTAGTTGTTTATTATGAAGGATAACTTCTCGTCAAGGGAGTGGCATCGAGGAAGTTAAGCCATTTCTAGCCTTTAGGAAACACTCGCTAGTGCACTACGTACAAACCCCCAAACCATTAACCACCCACATTCCCCCATTTCTGAGTCTATGGAAGAAGAGACTTTCGCGCCAAAGCAGCATCTCTGAATTAGGTAATATAGCCAGCAGCTATTTTAACAAGTTCCGCAAGTTCGTCAAGTTTACAAAATGAACTGAATTTAGTCTGAGTAGCAGAAGAAGAACATGTTCATCCCCATTTGCCATTATGCATCGCATAAATTCTTACGGGTTCGAGCTGCTTTCGCCCTCGCAAAAGTATAATTTTAAACTGAACATTAAGTTAAGTTGCTACACAAACAATCGTGTAAAATGTTAATCACCAAAAAAATTTGTAAAACTTTTATCATGATCCTCTGGGTAGCGATACGGAATTCGGAAACCAAGATATTAAGATGGTTGAGTGGGGAAAATATATTATGGAATTACTAGGAGGGGTAGAGAGAAAAGTTAGGAAAGGAGGAAAATTAGGTAGAGAAACAGGTGAGGAAGAGGATATTACAATGGAGTCTGGAAATGTGGCGGACATAATTAAAGGAATAAGCATGGAAAATGTGCAATAGAGAATGGAGAGGAGAGGGATGGCTGGAGTTATGGAAGGAAGGAGTAATGATACCCATACTGAAGGAAGGTAAAGGGAAGAAATTTAAAGATTATAGTAGAGTGACACAAATGCTAACATTGTATAAAGTATATTTGACTATTTTATCAAAGCTGTTTAAGAAAGAAGTTGTGTAAAAAATGATAGAGCCATCGAATCAGAAAGGGTTTAGAAAAGGAATGGGGATGATGGACAAGATGATGGTAATGTCCGCGAACCTAACGGCGGTGTTTGACTCATCAGACTGAGGCGAAATAGAACAAGTTATGGTGAAAAAGGGGATAAGAGAGGGCTTAATAAAGAGAATATGGGATTTTTGAGAGAGACAAAAAGCAGGTTAAAGGTGGGAGAGCAAGTAGGAGATAACTTGTCGTGGGTAAGAAGAGTGAGGCAAAGGTGTCCTCTGAGGCCGCTTTAAGATAATATATTATATAAGACGTGGAAGAAAAAATGAGTACATAAGGTTAAAGAGGAGTTAGGATACGAAACGAAACGATTTTGTTGAGAAATGCACAGACAATGTAGTGTTGATGACAGAGGATGAATAAAGGATAGCGGCCTTAATAACAGGATTAGAGAAATACGTAGATGGGAGGAAGTTGAATGTAAATGCAGGAAAGACAAAGATAATGAGGTTTAGAAAAGGAGCAGGAAGAAATAAATAAACAGGGGTAATAAAACAGATATAGGGAATAGGAAAAAGAAGGTTAAACACATTGGAGAAGGAGAATGTGTTTATTTGATACGCTGGTATTACCGGTATCATGTTATGAAACAGAGATATGAGGATGAAAAGAAAGGAAAGAGATTGAGAGTCTACAAGAAAGATTTATAAGGTGGACACTAGGGGTTGACTGAGGGATAAATTAAGTACAATAGCGGGAAAAAGGGCATTAAATTTGAACGGAAGCTGAGAGAGGGAAGAGAGAACAGTTAGCGAGAAGGGGTTTGATAGATGTAGAAGAAAGGAAAGGGAGCGCGATAGGATTAACGAGATAGAAAGAAGAAAGGAGGAAGTTCTTTAATGCTAGAGATATAGAAGAAAGAACTGGAGTAAAGTCTGAAGAATTGTAAAAAAAGAAGAAGGAAAGGCAATGAATATAAAAATTGGGATGTTTGAGGAATAAAAATATAATAAATCTTATAAGATTATAAAAATGGACGGAGTACCAGAGTATTTAGAAAAGGGACAGGAGAAAGAGAAGGAGAATCAGAATAGCAAGAGTTAGATTGGGAAACGAGGTAAGGGAAGGAATGTATCGGGAAATGAAAGAGTAGAGAAAGTACAACATTGTTGAATGGGAAGAGGTAACATGGGAGTAGGTATGGGAAGGGAATAAGAGAGGGAAGGAAGGTAAAGGAATCTGGCAAGAGGATGTGGTAAAGATTCTAGGGGAGAATGGATTAGGGGAAGAATGTATGAAGGAGTTAGAGGGGGCTAGATGAGCGAATGAGAAAAAATGAAAGAATGCATATGAAAAAAATTGGGAAAATGGAGTTACAAAAGATGTGAAAAAAAAAACAGAAGTCGCTTAGATTAGAAGCGTAAAGTTTTGTAAGTAATGGTTATTTGATAGCGTAAGAAGATTAAGATGCGGTTGCGTTTGGGCGCTCTCTCTCTCTCTTTCTCTCGATTGCACTCTCGAAGAAATAAAGATCTAGGTATAAGATAGAGTATCGTACAGAGTGGAAATCATGTAAAACCTTAGGGAAAACATCATGAATAAAGATCGTAACTTTTAAATCGGTGAACACTTTCAAGAGTTATTAAAAATGCTTTTCAACCATATTAAGGTTTTTAGTATAACTCTGCAATTACTTTTTAATCACTATGTAATCAGAGTCACTTAAATTATAATTTACAATCGTTTAAAATTCTGGTTAAACAATTTAAAATACCACCTCAAAATTTTGCACATCCCATACCTTCTGGAGTATCATTTTGGTTTTCAAAGAAAAACTGAAAGGAATCTTTGGAAAAATGAATAGAAAAATTTGTTATTGCTAGTTGCAAATTTTGGTTATATGTAACTTGCTTTTTAAAGAAAAGTTAGAAAAAAGGGTCCCAGAATACAATGATCCACAATAGTGTTGTACATCTTCTAAAAATATAGTTTTTTAATTACCATTACATTAAACCATGTTTTATTTACCGGTGATTCAGAATATTTGTACCATTTTTTTAAATCTGGAAAGAGTTTGGTTTTTTGTTTTAGATAATTTTAAAATTTAGGAAGATGTATACTATTTTTTTTTAAATTAAGTTTATCAAACAATTAAAAGTAGACTTATTTTTCCCATGAAAACTTAAACATAATAATGAAAACAATGGCTTAGCCCTTTTTCGAAACAATTTGGTATGTGCAATTACATAAAAATATTTTCTAAAGTACATGATGTCATATTTCTAATTAGAATGAGTCCACATGATTCAATATTAAATTCGTTCGCGATTTTGAAGCATCTCGATTTTGCCAACGGCGATAGAATCTTTTAAGTTAATTTTCCGGTATTTTGCATAATGTTAACAAATGTTAATTTAAATATATTTTAATCTTAACAAATTTTATCAACAAATGAACTTTTGAAAAGATCATGAAACGTTATTCGGATTTTTTATTCACTTTTTTGCACTAGAGGATAACGTTTTTCCGTAAAATAGCAATTCGACGGCAGGGCAGATGCTCTAGTTTGGAACATTAAAGTGGATGCTAGCAGTGATTGAGAAAACGAGAAGGGCTAAGAGCACGGGTATTCTCTAGGAGCGACTACTGCAGTATCGAAACCACGGTAAAGGATATTCCTAGGCTGAGATCGAGAACGAGAACTGAACGAGAATAGAGGCGGGAGGCAAAAGAGGATTGGGAAGCCAAACCACTGTACAACGATCGGCCAATCAAATGCCGAAACTCCTCTGCTAAGTAACTCACTTTAGCCTTCACCTGTTTAGGCTAGGTGATTCAAATCCCACAAAAGCCGAACCACTCTCCAACTTTAATTAACGATATTACCTTTCGCTTCAATCAGTTTCCACGAGTATCCGACCTAGGATTTAACTACATTCTCCCTTAATTGCGCCCATTTTTGAGTATTTGTATCCCTCCTTACCCGCGCAATTACTATCGCTTACAATAT
>JAAAKG020140509.1:0-12089 GCA_010014905.2 Druon quercuslanigerum
TCCATGTAGAATAACGCCACATTAACAGTTTTTCTCCACATTTTTGCTCCATTCATATCACCTTCCGGGACGCCGTGTCCACCTAGAACCAAAATTGTCTTATTTTTCACTTTCCAATACAAAAATATAATTACATTATAAAAAATCCTTAAGGTTCCGAATATTGATTAAACATTGTTTTTACAAAATTTAATTTTTTAAATTTAAAGCGTGGTGCATTCCTTTTCGATTCTAAAAGATTCAGGTAGCCATTTTTTGAATTTGTCCTGACTTCTTGGTAGAGAGCTTTTCATTCAAAAATTCCATAATTACTCCAAATAGCGAGGCCAATTTTGACTCAGGAAGAGGCCAGTTGTCAAGTCATTTCGAGCGCCGATAGCACTTGGATGGGTGACCACCTGGGACGTACGCCTGGGTTGTTTTTTGCTGCGTTTTAACTAATGTCGAGCCGGAGGTATTATTTTACATATTCGCTGAGTAGGGTCGAATGTCTGCCTTCAAGCTTGATTGTTGAAAAATTGGGTGAACTCGGGAGCTGGTTTTCTGCAGTTTTCCGCTCCACTGGCCAAACCCAGACAAATTCGAGTACTTCTAATAAAGTCGCATGCAGCCGCGGGTTATCACTGGCTGTGATCAAATTCATGCAGTGATTCTAATTCGACTTTAGTGAAAGAAAAATGGTCACAGGCCCATACCCAGTGAAGTGGAGTTGTCTGGTGGTATATATATGCTAAAGGACTTAAATGATATTTTAGCAGCGAGGAGTGACCCGTGTATAGAACTCTGTTTCACCGGGGGTTTAAAATAAAGATGCAACTTACAATATGTTTTAACCGTAGTGTTACGAGATTTAAATATAGCAGCCTTACCAAAACAGTAGTAATAATAATAGAAATAATTTATGTTAGAAAACTATAGATTTTATTTCTTTACAATCTTTAATCTCATATTTTACAATATACAAAAATATAATCATAAAAACTGAAGGTTTTCATTTTTCAAAAGCCAGCTTTTTAGAATGAATAGCGAAAATTATGCAAACTTCATTTGTGGGGCTCCCAGGGGGAGAGAATGTCCCACCTGGGATATTCGTCGACAAAGCTGGACGACTATGGACACTCTGTTTGATATTATGCTCTTTTATTTTTTACGTATCACATTTTTGAAAAGTTCTTCATGAACCAATATTATTTTTGCTACGAATTTGCATGGATACAAGTAATTGCAGCATTTTCCGGACTTTGCCAGGCTTTCTTTTTTGCATCTGAAAAAAATACTTCTTTATCCATGTATATTTTATGAAACATAATTTCCACAAGAGAAGCTTTCATCACTTTTTGTATTTCACAGTAAAAATATATTTCGTCCAAGTCTTACCTGTTTCCGGTATCGTGTATTTTAAATAAGTCACGTAAAAAATTAAATACAAGATCGAAGTAAAGGCGGCAAGTAAAGTAAAAATTCTCAGAGTGATCACACCTCCAAAATTCTTGTATAAAATTCCACTTATCAGACTTCCGATCGCAAACCCTGCAATGCGCAAGAAAATGAATATTTTTATTGCATTTTATTAAGCTAGCCTATTTCGATATATAAAAAACCACAAACCGAAACCGTCATCCATTCCAGCTACAATTCCTTGAACAGTTGCTGATGTACCAGGTGGTGAAATTGCACTCGCATAAGCGACAATCGATGTGTAACATAATGCGTAGGTTGGTCCTTGCATAAAAAATTCTACTAAAATGGCCCACCATGGATTTGGCACCAAAGAAATAAGTCCAAGTCGTAAGGCATAACAAGCAAAGCAAAAAGTAAAAGTGTAGCCATATCCAAATTTCTTTAGTATTTTACCTGAAATTAATTCCATATTATCAAAGCTTTTGTAAAAATATGAAGAGATCTAAATATTTTGTTGAGAACATACCAGAAAAAGAAAAAAATATAACTTCACCACCCAAAGTTTCAGCCGCTACTACCAGACCTTCTATCAATTTAATCTGTCGCATATAACCAGTCGCTGAAGCCAAATCTTCTAGATACCTGATTCAAAAATTAATTTCTCTTTTAAAAAATTAGTTTTAAATGATTTAAAGCTTTTATAAAGAAAAATGCGAACCAGAATAAAAAGTATATTATAAAACTGTCGAGAATTCCAGCGATAGTAGCAAAGCAGAGAAAAGTTGCAATTGGTTTCATTCGAATTAATTGATACACATCCTTCACGATATTTTTTGTCCCTGGTATAACTGGTAACTAAAACATATAGACTTTACGTTCAACATAGTATACAATATTATTGCGTAATAAACTGCAATTACCTCTACTTTCGTGCAACATACTAAGTCAGTAATACAAAATACGAAAACAAGAATAAATGCCGGCGTATATGATTTCACATCATCGTCTATGGACCACAAATCAATAAGGTATCCAGCCAAAAATGCTGTGATTCCAAAACCAATCGTTCCCCAAACTCGTTGTCGCCCATATCCCATCTCGCCTCCATTTCCTAAAATTCTCCTTTTAATTTACAATAAAATCAAACATTAAAATTACAGTGAGAATTAAAATTAATTTCACATACCCAAGACGTCAAAACAAATTGTATCGCTTATGCAATTTGCAACATTAAATCCAATATTTCCAATAGATAACAAGAGAACAAATCCCCAAAAAGTGGAGGACGTGTAGAGACAATTGGTTGAGAAATTCTCACAATTAATATTGCAAATTAAGTTTGAGTCACTGGGTATATTATCCAGTGATTCGAGAAAACAAGACGAATTTCTTGAAAATTCTGCTTTGAATTTAGAATGAAAAAACACTCTTGACGTGAAGTTGGTCCCATCACTGCAACTCCAGGAACAATTTGTTTGTTTCCCTTCACTGCAACTCTCAAAGGGAATGCTTTTCTGAAAAAATTATACAATTTATGCCAAAAAGAAAAATCCATTTATTAAATTGGAAGTAGCAATAAATTCACGCACACGAAATCGCGCGTTAACGTCTCAATATAGTTTGTCAATTGTCTCAAACAATAAATAATAATTTTTAATTGAAAACGTTCGAAATCGAAACATTTTAGACTAGCTAAAATTAAAAAAACAGAGCCATATGTCGAATGGAATGAAAAGGAATGGAACTTGAAGCATTTCTGAATACAAGCATTTAAAGCTGAGTAATTTCACAATAAAAGTTTTTGAAATTGAATATGTTTACTTCGGAGGCTTTGAAAATTGGAAAATTATAGACTATTTTTTGGAAAATGTTAATAAAAAGAAGTCGAAATTGTATAATTTCTAAATAAAAGCGTGCAAAAATGAACAACTTTATTTTGAATTGAAAAATCTTGAAATTTAAGACTATTATTTGGAAAAATTAATTAGAAACAAGTGGAAATTGTTTTATTTCTAATTAAAAGCGTTCAAAATTGAACAATTTTATTTTAAGTTCAAGAATATTGAAATTGAATGATTTCAGGATAAAATTTTTAAAATAGAAAATGTTTAAAAATGGAAAATTTTCATAATGGTATTTGAAAATTGGATCAGTTAAAATTCAAAGCTTGTATTACTTCTAATGAAAAGCGTTCAAAATTGAATAGTTTAAAATTAGAAACTTTGGAATTTATATAATTTTACATTCAAAGCGACTAAAATTTGGGAATAAAAAATTGAAAACGAAATTGTATGCTTCCAAGTCTAAGCTTATAAAACTGGAAAAGTTTTTAGTAATCAAGAATTGTAATATTAAAGATTTTTTAGAATCAAACCCTTTAAAATTTTAATTATTTCAAATAAATTTAAATTGCTTGAAAATTAAGAACTAAACATAAATTTAAAATATTTTTCGAGGAGTAAAAGAATCGAGTTCCAACAGCTTTTGATTGCAAAATTAGAACTTAAGAAAGGATATAGAATGGGAAATTTAGTGTTCAGCATGAAAATTAATCGTTTTATTTTTAACTCTTTAATTTGAATAATTATGCATTCTTCAAAATTTCCAAAACAATATTTTTAAATTTAAGGTGGTTTTAAGATATTGCATTAAAAATTTTAAATAAAAAAAAAGAATACACAAACGTGTGCTATATACAATTAATATATTTGAACTCGCACAATTTTAAACTTTTGAACTCGAAATTGTATTTTCTTAAGTTGAGTTTGAAATGTTTAATATTTGGGAACTTCTGAAAATAAAAAAGAATTAAGTTTTCAAACCTGATTCTAAAATCTTCGAATTTTTAAGGCTTGAATTTAAGAAATCCTTGTGTTAAAAACTGAACATTGGGCATCTATTAAGTTGATATTCTATGATTTCAAAGCATTTCAACATAAATCTAAAATTATTAAATTCGAAACAGACTAAAATTAAAACGAAACAATTTGAAACTACAATATTGTAAAAGTTGAAATTGGAAACTTTTAAAAATTAAGAAATTGCAAACCAATTATTTTCGAATTCAAGCTTTTGATGTAAACAAGCGTTAGTTCCAAGGCTTAAGAAATTAAACTGTTTCAGAATTAGAATTGTGTATTCAGAATTATAATTTCAAATTAAAATGATAGAAATTTTGAAAGATTGTAAATGTATTATCAATACGTATCATATCATGTAGAATCAAGTGCCATTCAAAGTGTTTGGATAGATTTTCTTATTAAAAAATGTGATTTCTGTAAAGAAAGCTTACTGTGATTTTCACCGTTAGTAATTGCAGAATTAAAAATGTTCTGAATTTTTAAACTTTAAATATTCTAAATCCTTGAAAATGGCATGATTTCTGAAATCTAATTAAGAACTTTCAAATTTAATTAATTAAATCTCGAAGCATTAACAATCAAACAATTCCAAATTTTGTTTGAAAATGGAAGCATTTTTGAATTACGATTTCCGAACACAGTCATTAAAAATAATTACTTTTTTAAATTGTGCATCATGATTATTTAATTTATACATTATAATCTAAAATGCAAAAAATAATAAATTGAAAATTCTGCTGCGTTATGTAGGATTTTAAAAATAATATAAATAAAATATAATAAATAAAAAATAAATATATAAATAAAAAAAACATTTATATCACTAATTGTAATAGGATATATAATTGATACATGATGTCATTATGATAAATAAAATTGAACTCACCGAAAAATTGCATGATACAAACTCTGAGATTGAAACGTGTTTAAAATCATTTTTGAAAAGATGTGGTCCTGGTAAAGATGGGAGAAAGTACATCAATACGAAGCAGGCATTGGTTATTATTAATAAAAGGACGAATATCGTTTTTCGACGTTTTCGGAAATAATCTACAATAAATCCAATAGTGGGCTTTGCGATTAAAAATAAAATTGGTAATACCGAAGTAATACTGCCCATAACTATGGAAGAAACACCGAGTTGTTTTCCATATACAGCCAAAAATGGAAGAATGGGTCCGAAAGCTGGGTTTAAATATATAAGATATTAATAAAATGAGAATAAATAAATGAATCTAATAATAGCAATAAAGTAACTTACATGCCATAAAACAAAAGTAATGAGCCTTGATCGGCAATAAACTGTAGTTGATTTTCATTTTTGAACTTTTTAGTTGTTTTACTGAAGAATTGAATTATCTCAATAAAAGTGTTCGAAGCATATCTCCGTCTATCACCGTACTATTTGTATTCTAGAAATAAATCAGATTACAATTTAAAAAAATGTATGCTAGATTGAGATATGCAAAGCAGGTGTATCATTTTCGCACTTGAAAGTAGAATTAAAGAATACATACAGTGCATGAGGTGTAAAAATACGTATGGATTTATATAAGTTAAAATATATTTTAAATGAATAAATGCATTATTAATGCTTCCAATTTAAAATTGCAAAATTAGAACGACTCGACTTAAAATTATCAACTTTCAAATGCTTTCAACTCAAAATGTTTTAATTTCTGCTATGAATTATTAAAGTCTTCAATTCTATGTTCCATTAAATTATTTTTGAAATGTTGCATTCTCATAACGTATTTAATATTTTAGATTTGACATATAAGAAAGTTCTAGATTTAATTCTTAAGATCGATTTATTCATCAATTTTCACTAACTCACTCGAGTTGAAATTGTTATCTATATACGATTCTATTTCTAAAGATAAAAATACCATCAAAGATTATAGCAGATCTAATCTTTTTCAATCTATAGATCTTTTTACATTATGCATTTATTAACATTAAAATAATATAATTCAATACCTCTGACTACTTTTCGTGGTAAAACATTTTTTACAATATATATTAGATTGTTAAAAATATTATTTATGGCAAATTAATAAATAACTAAAAATAAATTTACCTTCTGTCCAACCGTAAAGATGTAACTTTGATGTTCTTGGCTAAGTGTTCTTTTTTTTACATATCAAAAACTCAAGTTCACGCCCCTCTGTCGTTTTCTGATATGAACTAAATTTAAACATTCACCCACAACGTTCGACTTATTGGAGGCAGGAAATGAAACGTCTCTAGAGGAGAGGTTAAAAAGACTGGTTGTTGGGTTCGGCTTCGGGATCGTTGAAGCCTGTTTTGATCTTCCGATTTCATATCGCCTTGGAAATCCAGAAACGAGGGCCTAGTAAATAATCAGTGGTAGACTTGTAGATGGTAGTTGAAAGTTAGCACAAGACGATCACGATAGTTAATATACGTTGCTTGATTTCAGCAGCCAGCATGTTTCACACCACATTGTATATGCATATTGCGACACAGGGCCGCATATGTGCCTTATTCTCTACTCAAATTAAAAATATTATCAAAGTATCATTTTGAACAATTTTAAATCTTCATGATCAACGTATGTACTTTTCTATCGCTTTGTCAATCTAAATTTAAATTTATCTTTTACAATCCCTTCTTCTCTATCTCATCCTATCCTTTATCTTTTCCTCTAAATCTTTTTCTATCTCCGTCAATCCGAACTGTCGTCTATCTTTTTCAATCTCCTCTTTTCTATCTCATCCTACACTAGATTTATCAACGACTATTTTTGCTACTTCTTTGTCAAACTTTAAGTCTATATTTTTCAATCCTCTCTTCTCCATCTCATCCTATCCTTTATCGAAGAAAACCTGAAGGTTTTTCTACCGGATAGCTGATGGTTTTGCCACGTTTGACACAGTTGTCGATTAGACTAAATTATGGAATTAAATTTTAAGTGTGTAAGTATATAAGCATGGACGTAACGTTGTCTTTCTGGTACGTAGTCAATGTTAAATTAACTTTGTAAATAAATTCCCTAACTTTTCGATGGATTCCTGAATTTTGAGGAATAGAACATGATAATAATATTTAATCGCTCAAGATGAAAAATGAGATGAACAAAAAGTCAAATTTATCTTGAAGAGATATAAAGAAGCAATGACAAAGACAAAGGGATAGAAACAGATAACGTTTTAGAGATGCAAAGTTACTCAGTGAGACAGATAGAATAGTTCTATCTTCTCCTATTTCCAAATTTTTATAATTTTCAATCTTTCTACTTACAACAGGGTAGAGAAGAGAGGATTTAAAAAGATAGACGTACATTTAAATTGGCAAATGGATAGAAAAAGACAGTCTTCAATAGATGTAGTATATGATAAGATAGAGAAGAGTGGAATACAAAAGGAATACAAGACGTGAATTTAAATTAACAAAGAGATAGAAAAAGATAAGAATCCTTGATCACAAAAAATAGAGAAAGAGATCAAATATATTTGAAATTGGAGATAGGAAAAGATAGTGTTTGAGGGGTGCAAAGTGACCCATTGAGAGAAAGATATAATGTTCTGTCTTTTCCTATCATTTTAAATCTTTCTACTTCAAGCAGGGTAGAGAAGACGGGATTGAAAATAAATAGACAGAAATTTAGATTAACAGAGATAGAAAAAGATAGGCGTTGATAAATGTAGCATACGATAAGATAAAGAAGAGGAGATTAAAAAAGATAGACGGGAATTTAGAGTAAACGATAGATAGAGAAATATTGTCGTAAATAGATAAAGGGTAGGATGAGATAGAGAAGAGGATATTAAAAAAGACAGACCTGAAGTTATATTGAAAAATAGACAGAGAAAAGGATAAACTTTGATAGAAGTATGATACGATGATATAGGGAAAGTACATTGAAAAAGATAGAAGTTACTTTAGATTGACAAAGAGATAGAAAAAGTTTGACGTGGATAGACAAAGAAAAAGATGAGATATAGAAGAGGGCACTGAAAAAATGAACGTGAATTTAGGTTAACAAAGAGATAGAAAAGGATAAGACGTTAATAGGCGTAAGATAGGATGAGGTAAATAAGAAAAGATTAAAAAAAGGTAGACGGGAATTCAGATTGACAGAGAGAAAGAAAATTATTGAGATGAAAAAATAAAGGATAGGATAAGGTAGAATAGATGGTATTGAAAAAGATAGACGCAAATTTATGTTGACAAAGATATATAATTGAAAACATTTTCTATATTTCTTTCTAACATAAAGACTCAGAATTATTTAAAAAGATAGGATCTCTATCTTTATACTTCCAGGAGGGGTGGTCGGTATGAACTAACGTATAGGGTTATATAAATCCGAATAAATTCCAGGCATGAGTCTGCTAACCGTTAGGTTGAAAAATTAGTCAAAATAAGGGACATGCGATTATAAAAAGGGGTATCGCACCTTACTCAGTCAGACGGACGCACACTTTACCAAAATCATAAAATAAATTTTTTCGAAATTTGGCACCTACGCCCTTGTCCCGTGCCGCCATTTGCTTATAAAAAGCGTAAGTTATTTGTAAAATGAATTTTAAAAAGTGACTAAATGAATATAGTATAATGATATATTAGTATATAGTTGGAAATATTATCATCGTGTCTCGCATATATTCCTGTTTAGAATTGATTAATAAGAATTATAGTATTTTTTCCAGAGATACAATGTTATATTAATAAATTTATTCTCATTGTTGGGTTTGCGATAATTTTTTTTCAATTTTATAATTTTCTTTGTAGCTTTTACATATATTTTTTTAATGACAAATCTCCTTGCACCGCGAAGTTGATTAGTAAGAAGTATTTATACATACCTATAAAATTTATTTTATACCTATACGCTACTCCTCTAAGAACAAACAAGAAGTGACGCAATTTATATTACAGATAATATCCCGGTAACAACGATTTTATTGGGACGCATAAATTGGCATTAAGAAAAACGGACATTTCAATGCCTTTGAATGCGTACCAATTACATTTTTGTCCAAAAAATAATTGAATCGCATTGACCAGCATTCATGCTATTCAATATTTTGTCGACAGCATTAAATGGCATTGACGAGGTTCCATACTTGGTTCGTAAAAGGCATTGCATGGCATTAAATTTAGCGATTCGCCGAGTAGAATTGAATGGCATTAAATGGCATAAACTCATAGGCATTACAATAAAATCACTTTAATGCCTTGAAGTTCATGCGCATTAAATATGATTGAAACGAAAAGAGTTTTATACAATAAAGCGCATTCAATGACATTTCGGACAAAAATGCAATTGTTATGCATTTAAAGAAATTTCATTAATTTTTAAATTCACGCGATACGAGTGACGGAGAGGTAAATAAAATAAAGACAAAAATAAAACTTTTAAATTAAGTTAAAGTATAATTATTAATTACTTTTGATAAGAAATGTTTTTAAAAAAATGTTCAGTCACATGTATCATTTACCAAATTTTTCCGTTTTCCAGGAAAACTCTACGTACATATGAGCCCAAACGTTACGTCAACAGTCAAGACAGTAACAAAGTGAATTCTCTAACAATAAGTCAGAAAATATACTTTGCAGTTCTAGGAATCTATGATGTCTTGCATTATTCATTTTTAATTTTCTCATAATTTTTTTCAATCTTTTCTAATGTATGCTCAATTTGTTCAGCAAAAAAATCATTTAAACTATTTAGAGGAAAGTTATATTAAAATAATTAATTTACAATTTATCATATTTGAAATTCTCATAAAGTAAAAAAAACTTTGTTGTCTATTTGAAAGTTTCTAACGTACACTTGCTTCCTAAAATTTTTATTTCAAGGAAGATAAATGCGTGATAGGTAAAACATAAGCTCTAATGGCTTTAAGAGCACTCATCAGAGCGTTACGTGACCAATTCTTCTACACGAACTTACTCATTAACTAATAATTCCAATAAATTTCCGTGCCCCGTTAAGGAAAGAAAGTCAAACGTGTGTCTGGTATAGAAAATTCATTCGACTTATATGGAGGTATATTAAAATAGTCGGTCACCTGATGGTCCGCTGCGCTGAATAACTTTCACATGTATATGAGGGAAACGATTTGCAGATAATTTATGTCGACTCTGAATATATTCGATGGAATAGAATGTATTCATTCATTTAGGAAATATTTAGATGAATAATAATTATTATATCACGCAATTGAAGACGCGCGTCAAAAAAAGATATAACTAACATATGAATAAGTCGCCTTAAAGTGCGTAGAATTTAATCGTATTCAGACATATACAGGTGACTTATTCAAATCTTCGTTAGACCCCTTTTTGACGTTTAACTTCAATTGTTCCATCGAATTGAATTTTCAATAGTAACTAAATCAAGTCGAGTTAAAAAAAGGCATAATCTAATCCACAATTGTTAAATAATATGACGTATATATCGACTTACAGAAGACATGCTTTGCTGAATAATCTTTCTTTGCAAGAAACCAAATTTTGTTTTCTTTAATAAAAATGTACTGGCTTCTACGAAGCCTTATACTTTTACCTATATATTTTATTTAAAATGTGCAAGACTCGAGGTCACTCTAACGTTTTTGAAAATGTTCAAAAAGTTTCCTATTTAAAAAGAGAGACAAATAACTTGTCTGAAAAATATTTAATTGCAAAATATTTTGTTTGTTAAAATAACCTTTGATTAAAACTATTATTTTTAACGTCCCCCATTCGAGAAGTAAAAATTAAGGGACTTTAAGTTTCCGTGCTGTTTACTATTGCGGAATTTGCCATAAGAATAACCTATTTCCACCTAAACCAGTTCTTTTATAACAGAAGTTTCCATTACGCTGGCCCCTAGTGGAATAATCTTCTGGCGTTGACCGGCCCCAGACTAGACCGTCTAGACTCTAATCTGCCGCAGATCAGACAGTCTAGTCTGGGATTGGCCAGACTTTTAACACTTTTGCAAAGGTTATGGCTAGAAGGTCTAGGTTGCATTGTGAAACACATCAGATGACAATTACAACACTCCACAAAATCTGGAAGTGTAAAAAAATGATATCTTAATAATGATTAACCTGATATTGAAATAAACTATTATATCATTCTTACATTAATTTGTTTATGTGCGTGAAATAATAATTGTAATGATATGTTTATGGGCATCTGCAAAAAAATGTTAACTCCTTAACCTTTCAGATCTTTCATTATATATTATTCGCTATTACATCAAATGGGATTTTACTTACCTTCTTAATAATCAATAAAATTTTGTAAAAGGCACTCAGCTTTTATTCCAACCTTGTGTTGATAACTGTTTATAACTTTCTACTTTATATATATTTATACACTTCATATTAGTTGATATTAGTTTATGCTAGGTTATGTTGAAGACGATAGTGCGCAAGCGTCCTAGCAAAATCTAGCTTGTAACTGGTACATTGAGAAGTAATAATTATTATTAAGAATATACTCACAATTAGTATATAAAAGAAAATCCTTTTTTCTGGGGTCAATAAAAATAATGTTGATGAAAACTTTTTAAATATTTCCTCTCTTCATGAAGAGTAGGGTGGCTCAAAAACGCTTCTTTTCTTTAGACGGTAACGATCCCCCCACCCCTGTCATTACGAATTTGTTTTTTTTGTTTTCTTGAAATTATTACTGTTAGTCTGGTGGAATATTTAATAACATTGGTTTAATTATTTTTAATTGCTGAAACTAATGAAATTTGTTTAAATATTTTTTTTAAATGGTTTTTCCCCTAAAAATTATTACTATTGGTCTAGTGGATTATGTGTTATAATTTGTTAATTAATTTTCAATTATTTAAATAAC
>JAAAKG020140510.1:0-12089 GCA_010014905.2 Druon quercuslanigerum
TTATTCCGTATAAGCGCTTCCCAAGCTTCCTTAACTATGCTTTCTGTTATCTTAGTTTGGAAATCTATTCGCACATCAACTGATTAATATCATTCTTTGTTTATTTTTCATCCTAATATTAAATATTTTTCTCGAAAAAATGAAGTTCATCTAAATTATTTTTATGTTCCAAATTTAATGGTCTGATACTTTCATCCTAAAAATTGATTGCTTATAGCCACATTTTATCCTTTTTGTTTAGTAGGACTTTCTGAGCATTTTATGGAAAATATTCATAGGATATACAGCAAAATCACGCAAGCACATAAAATGGTTTTACAGAGTAATACCCTAAACTCATAATAGCGCCCGAAATGAAAACAGCTCTGATTTACGGCACTTCAAAAATATTTCGTTTTTACTGCTGATCAATAATCCAATAGACTCTGCTTTAAATGATAAGATATGCGTGTCTCAAAAACATTGAATGAGAAAATATTCTAAACCTTATGTTTTGCTAGTGTCAGTTAAAAAAATGTTTCCAAATTAGAGTTTTCAAGTACGCCAAAAACGTTTTTCCTCATTTTTTCTACTTTCTCGTAAATATGCTCCTTTTTTAATAATAATTTTGTTAATTATTTCTTAAAAGCTTTGTCTACTTGTACCTCAAAATTCAATGCTCATTTTATACTGTTTTGCTATTGTGTAGAACATCTTTATAATCTATATTTTTACAAATCACTAAAGTATTTTTCAGTTTTTTTAAAATGATTAATTTACAATTTGGAAATCACATATACTTTTATTATTCTTGAATTATTTCCCAATGTTTTCCGTTGGTCTAGCTATAAAGGTAAAATAATGTTTCAGTTATTGAGGAGAATTCAGAAATGTGTAAGAGAATCGCAAACAAGTTATTTTTCTCTATACCAAAAAGGTATGCTACGAAAAAGTTAAATAAACTTTCCTCATTACTCCTGCTTTAGTATATTTTGATAAAAGCACATCAAAGTACATGTATCATGTCAGATAATCCATGCACAGCGAAAAGGACGCTTAAACTAACAGTTATAATCCCGGGTTGAAACTTCACGATGAATACATTCCAATTACCGTATTCACTAATTACTGCTCTCCCTATAATATCAAGTCAAAGTTCGAATCTGTATAATGACTCCTGGTAAAATGCAGCCGCGCACGTTGCCTTGAGTACCAGCATCAGAGCACAGAGGCTCATAGCGATTTTGAGAAAATGAACTTCAACTTTGTGATAATATTGGGTAACGACTAATTATGCAAGTTTTTCAAACTAGGATTTTATACCATTTAAATGCGTATCCACTACTGGATACGATAGTACCATTCATTTATTGTCAATAAATATAAAATTGTGTGGGCGTTGATTTCTGTTATCGAAACAGGTCTCAAGTGCAAACATTGCAAACTGGATATACCAGCAACTAAGCTAATTAACGCTAACATTAACTTGATACGAACTTGCTTAGAGCTGCTTCCGCTCTTTTACTTATTTTACTGTAATTGTCCTTAGTATTTTTAAATTGTATACGTATCTTCAATCGTCTCTTTTTATGACTCGTAAAAATTTCAGTTCACTTTCATGTGATCACTGTAATATCAGATCATTACCATTTTAAGATTAACAGCATATAATTTATTAAACTAGAGCTTAGCATAAAATTCTATTTTAGTTTTTCTTTTTAGAGATAATAAATTTGTTTATGACATAATTTATTGGATCTCAAAATAAATTCCCAGGTATATACGAGTATTAAACAGGTTTTAATATTCAAGCTTGACTACATTTAAAAAAAAGAATGAGAGGCTTTTATTGCAATAGAAGCAATAATCATAAGACTATTTTGAGAAAAAGGGACAGACACTTTGTCGCCAGACATAAATTTTCGATTTTCGATAATACAACTAACTCTTATTACGTAAAACTATTAAAATTTAACCTCTTATTTCTTGGTTGACCCAAATGTCGATATAAATTATTTATCATTATTTGCAAATTAAAATTTTAATTTTATTAACTGATCGATTACTCTAATTGAATTAGGTTTAATCTGTAAATACTACAAAGATGATTTTTTCTTTTATCGCATTTTTTAAAGTCAATTAAAAATATTTGCGACAAATTTTACAGTATGCAAAGACCACTGTGGCACCTAAATATTGATTAAATTCTGAAATGATTGCGGTTTATTAAATTTACCCGGACTAAAATTTAAGAATTTATAATAATTGGGTTGGTTTGTATAGATATTAAATAAGAATAATTTAGATGTTAACAAGTACACGAAGCATGTGATCTAGGTCAAGCAGCTTCGCTAATTCGCTAAAAACAGTCGAGTATGGCTCTTAAAAATTATAACACTTACTTATTATTCAGACCTTTCATATACTCAAATTTCAGAAACAAAACGTAACGTCAGCTTCTAAATTTGAAGCTGATCTTTATGATTGAATACTGTTCAAAATTATATTCTGTTTTCGCTGACCTAAAAAAGTATTCCATACATAATTTTCGTTTAATTTAAAATTAGATACTTTTTGCTATTATTTATTCTGTGAGGTTATTCAAATTATACCCTTTTTATTAACAAATTTATACAAAAAATAATATATTTTCAGCAACGCCTGCCCAAGTCCACAGCAGCTTGCTAATTGTCCTAAATTCGTTAATACATGCTAAAAAAGTGAAGAATTATTCTTTCCATCCATGTGAAATATTTGATAATACAAAGCTGAATAATTAAAAATGTAAATAAGCTATCACTTTGGAAGAATGATTATAAAGATTTGAACATTTTTGAGAAATTCATCAAGTCTTACTGAAACTCACTATTAATTACTGGTCGGATTATAATCCATCCAACAGATACAAATCAGAGTGCATTGTTATCCCTAATTAGAGAACCGCCATTAACAATGAGCTCTAACTCTCTCGTTTCCTTGCTTCCTCACGCCCGAAGACGTAATCCGCAACTTGCCATTGCATGCGCAGATTATGTTAAAACTGAATCTACTTGAGATACCAGAGTCCTGCTCATCAGATTAACTTGTCTTTGCTACTCGTGGGAAATCACTGTCTCGTGCAAAATGTTCGATTAAGCAGTACAACGATGAAACTTTGAATTAAATTGTTATCTAAATGTCGCAATTCTTTGTAAACTTTTCAATATTCGTCTTCCTGTGCTAAAACTAATAATAACCCTGCCTCAGCTGTATTAGGTTCCTTTATGTTTATAGCATAAATAACATATTGGTGAGAAATATACTTCTCAAAATCTGATTTTCGTTTTTAATTTTGTTTCTAGGTGTGCGAGGATTAATCGACGTGTCGATACGAGTTCCCACAGCCGTAGCTGAAAATTCGACTGTCAATATGACTTGTCTGTACGACTTGGGAGAGCTTCCATTGTATTCGGTCAAATGGTACAAGGGATCGAAAGAATTTTACAGATACATTCCAAAGGAATTGCCACCCATGAAAGTGTTTCCACAACTTGGAGCAAAAGTCGACGTAAGTGTTTATTTATCGAAGTGTCTCGTCGTCCACGGTCTGCCTCAACCAACTTTAACCTAACAGAGATATTGCAAGAAGTTTTTTTTTGCGGAATAGTATCCTTCCATAGTATGCGAATAATCTAAATTTGGTTGAAGCTCACCGTGCGTCCTGAAATTCGAGATGAATATGTAAAATATTTTTCAAATGCTTAGCTAGTTGCTTTGAATTTTCAGGCCAACTTCCCGAATTTTTCGAGGCGATTACTTAGACGCAGCCTTTATTTATCTCTATACGAAAAATTTTTTTATTTTAATATAAAAACAACTTTCTAGATAAATTTATTTTATCGTGTGTTCTACACTTTAACACCTGAAATATCGACAGTTGAAATACATGGTAAATAGTTCAATAATTCAAATTTTCATGTCGTTTTTGATTTATTATATATAGTACTTTGAAACTATTAGATGGCATATTGATTCAAATACACTTTTGTCTTTAAACATAAAATGTTTCTCGCACATATTTTAAAATTCCATATATTTTACACTTTGCGTTATTAGAAAGTTTATAATAAAATAAAAAATAAATAAAAAACGAAGGGCAGATTGTACAGAAAATGTTTCTAACTTGGATTTAGAAACTGAGAAGGCCAAATTGGTAAACCCCTAATTTATTGAAAAATCTCTTTTCGCAGCTTCAGTTTAAGACCTATCAATAAATGTTAAAAATATGTAAAAAATAAAACTTTATTTTTTAAACGAACGTGGTTGAAGCTGAGGTGCCTCTTTAAATTGATTTCGTTTTCCGCCCTCTTACACAAAACTGATGAGTAGGATTAACTTCATGTGTTATGTTTCGTTTAATGTCTATTTATAATAAAATATTGTCCGCAAACGCTTTTAAATTTTTTTATACAGAAAATGTACATTCAAAAAACTGAGAATGTCAACTACGTAAAGTTAATTTTATTATTGTTCCATCTTCAATTAAACTTCTGTTTTGTATTTTGTTTAATGTTTCTTTATATGAAAATAGTTACATCATCAAATTCTTTCTTCAAATACAGTAATAATTACTTGTTTCAAAATACTTGGCGCTATAAGAACTAAACGATTACTTTAAGAACACCTAATATAATTCAGTACCTTTGTGAACTCTTGACTCTTTTGAGATGACTTGCATTCTCGGATGTAGGACGTCTGTTTACTGTTCTGACCCTTCAAGCATGTAATCATTATTTACAAAAATGTAATTCACCCAAAATTTAATTATATCTTCAATCTTCATTGACAAAAAAAACGTTTATATGAATCGTTCGCTTGAACACTTTTAAAATGGTAAGTTACTGTATAAATTCAACCTTTCTTCATATGATATTGGTTTTATTCTTAAATTATATACACATTGATGTATTGATACACGAAATCTTGTTATTCAGGCTACATATTTTTGACATATTTATTGGATTAGAAGTTTTCACTTTATTTTTGATTTTTTACAAGTTGCTATGTATTTATTTGAATATATTAATTTTAAAACAAAACTGATTTCTTTGATCCAAAACTTACTTTCAAATAAATGAGAATGGCAAATAGATAAAGCTTATTTGGTTTTTCCTTCCTCTTACTCAGATATGATGTATGTATTTCATGTGGTTTTATTTGGTAGGAAAAGATTCACTTTTAAATAGTTTGAAATGACAACTAGACAAAGCCCATTTTGTTCTCCATTTGAATATTTAATATGACTTTTTAACCAAATTTTCAATTGTTTAAACAAATGTAAATTACTTAAATAATTATTTATTCCCAAACAATAAAACAATCGTATTTTCTGATTGAAATGTAATTAGTTTTCATTGTTTGGTGTAGTAAATTTTTCTAAGAACATTATGTAATTATTTAAATAATTATTTATTGTCTTTCAAGAATTGATAAAAATCGAGCCAGATATATCAACTATCTTTTTAGATTAGTATCCTATGCTAGTTTTGTTAAATAATTGTACAATTTTGATAAATTTCTTTCAAAGTTTAATAATTTTCTTTTTGTTTAAACAATCTTTGTTTACTCAAGCAGTTTTCTTTCGATAACTAATATATCAAATAAAATATAACGCATAAAATTATGTTTCTGACTGTATAATGTAAAAAATAATACATTTGCCACTTTTTAATTGCTTAAACAAATATAATTTGTTTAAATAATAACTTTTTTAAAAAATACTTTTAAAATCGTAATTAACTGTATGTCTTCTATTTTATTTTATTTTTGTTGTTATCGATAAATAACTGATTGAAAAAATTTAAATTGTTTAAAAAAATAGAAATTTGTCAAACATTAGAAGAAATGTATCCAAATTATGTGATTATTCAACAAAAAGTAGCATAGGATACCAATTTTAAAAAAGTAGACATCTCTGGATCAATATTTAGAAATTTTGAAAAAAAAACAATAATTAATTGTTAAAATAATTGCATGATATTTTTAGAAAAATATACTACTTCCAACAATTCCGTACGTTTATTTTTAACATTTTTTGGGAATTAATAATTTTTTTAATTATTAACATTTGTTAAAACAATTGCAAATTGTTTTAAAAGTCATGGTTAATATTGAAATTGTCCATTAATAATTATTTGCATGAAAAACACGACGGAAATTGCTATAAAGTAACAATAATACGTTACATTTCGTAGACACTCCTCTTAAATCCCTAAGAAACTTGGCACGTTTCGATGGAATCCTGGAACATGAGTTCACGTTTCGAAAATTCAAAATTTCCCCATGTTCATTAAATGGGATTTTGAAGAGCCCGGTCCCACGTGTAAATATTCGAATTTCGAATAACAAAATTATGGATTTCCTTTCTCCAGAAATGGAAATTTTGAGGAGGGGGGGGGGGTCTTGCCCTCTGGAGTGAAAAAAAATTTTGCAATGCATTTTTGGACCACCCTATTGTACGTAGAGATATTTTCCAAGTTTCAAACACATTTTAGGTCCAATAAGAAATATAAAATATACAAATGTAAAATAAACGAAGAAATTCTGGAAAAAGTATATTATAAACCAAAATAATAGTGATAAAATTAGAAAGAAAATGAACATAGTATCACTTGAAAAAATAGTGTCGATCAGCAGGTGAATTGTAATAGGCTACCAATTTTGAGCCTGGACCGTGGCCTGGACTAATTTTTTGAGAATAATGATTTAGATATTACAATTACAATTATGGCCGCAGCCATGAGGTGGATGATGTGGGTTTGAACCCCCCCCCCCCCCGAAATTCTTGAAACATGTACATAATATACATATACTCTCCTGTATGCCGGTGCATATCTCCCCGAAATTTGTTTTGGCTACGGCCTTGATTACAATGTCTAGAGTAGATGATGATTGTAAAGACCTTCCGATTAATGCTCTCACAAAGGACATCTCGGAGTCCACGCAATTATCTTGTCTACTGCTAAAGCGATAACGGATGGGAGTCGAAGTCATTGAACTGGCAA
The DNA here is from genome assembly GCA_010014905.2 of Druon quercuslanigerum. Taxonomy (NCBI): domain Eukaryota; kingdom Metazoa; phylum Arthropoda; class Insecta; order Hymenoptera; family Cynipidae; genus Druon; species Druon quercuslanigerum. Next base: position 7,023 of record JAAAKG020140510.1, read on the forward strand.
AGGATTTGGTCGTACAGAGCTCCCAATCGTACGTTAAATTACGGCACTAGAGACCGCCTTCAGTCGAAATCTCTTGGCAAAGCGTATAATGAGAAATTTTGTGGAGGGAGTAAAGTTTACTGTGCTTCACTGACGAACCCGTTCAGCTATTTGGCACATTTTGCGCAGATTCCTTAACGTACACTGAATTCTTAGATAAATATGTCTATGAAACTTTCTAAGCTTTATCTAGTTCATAAAATTGTATATGTAGATACACTTAATTTATGAAAAATTTAATACGTAATTGAGATGTGAGTAGAAATTTCCCAAGTAGGCTCCTCATTATTTAGTAACGTTATAAAATTTTTGGAGAATGTATCTGTTTAGTTACAATGTGGGAATCAACATTTCACCATCGTTTGATTAGCAAATTATTCTTTCGTAAACTGTTGATGAGAATTTGATGAAAATTTTAGGAGATGAGGACTAATGGTAAATAATATTGTTGAACGCTGCGCGCCGCGTGCTGCGCTGTCCTCACCACCGTGCCCGTGGTCTGAAATAGGAATTTACTGTTATTAATCACCCACAGGTCATATTTCTTAACAAATTTCAAAGCAGCAATATATAAGCAAATAAATTGAAAAAATTGGACATTTTAACTATTTTTCTTCAATTATTATTGGAACCATATTTCTTACGATAATTAACCAATAAATTTCATTAAAATATAATGTATGAAATTTTTATAAAACTTTTTCTACATAAAAACTAAAATTTATCATTTTTACATACAGAAGGTACTTTTTTTGCTGAAATTATCAGAAATAAATTAACTGATTCAAAAGCTGGATAGAAAACACTTCTTAACAATTTTCGTAATTATTAATAACAATTTCCGTAAATGTCATTAACAATGTGTATTATAGAATGTTACAACGTACCATTTGACCGTCTAGAAAAAGTCAGTGAACTGCCGTTTTTCTAACATTTAATTAGATCAAGCAAGATATTACGCATAACAGTAATATTCACAACAATTGGAATCCAAGGTGAAGTATTATTGTTATTATTATTGATTATCTTTATTTATTTAAAAAAATTTTTAATGATAATTTTATATTGTAAATATTGATTGGTACTGCACATTTTTGAACAATGTCTGTGCTAAAATGATACGCATATACTTTTTATCTACAAAATTACTTATAACAACCATATACATTAATTACCAATCAATTTAATTGGTTTAATATTACTATTAGGCTTGACATTAATGTGATTAAAGAAAAACTAACTTTTTCTACAACAAAACGGAAGATTAAGATATTTTTTATAAAAATTTAATTAAAAATTACGCAAACTGTTTTGAGCCTATTCGCTGTCAATTTCAGTGAAAAAATTCTCTTTGGTATGTAAGAATGATAAATCTTAGATTTTGTTTAAAATAATGTTCATGAAAATCACATAAATTATGTTTTAATCAACTTTGTTGGTTAATCACTGCAGGAAATATTATTTTAATAATAATTTATGTCCATTTGGGACATCTGTTTAAAAAAATTGTTATAAATAATCTGAGTAATATATTTTTTCTGAAGATCGAAGTATGTAAATTCCTGTAAACAAAATTACCAATCACTTTTGGTTAGAAAAATTAATTTAGTTATGAGAAAAACTCATTTATTGAAAATTACTTTATAAAAACTTTAATGAAACAGTACATTTAAGGGGTAACAAGCGGCAGAAAAAGCCTAACTTTGAGGATTTATTTTGGGATAATGAAAAAGCAATAAGATTTCTTTCTAGAGTGTTTGTTTACTACATATTAAAGTACGGACAAATTTTATTTTATTTTAATTTTTATAAAAAAACGGCGGCAACAGATGGAAAAAATTTCATAATCTATATAGTATTGGCTATAGAAGTACGTAGGTGTTTTTTTAAAAGAAATTTTATAGAAATAGTGCACTTACTTCCATAGAGAATGTTATTGTGATGCTACTGTCAAAATTTCAAATCAGCAGTTGTTTGTTACAAAATGATTCATAATTCATTTCTACCATCCTCTAAAATTTGCATCAATTTTTCATTATTACTTTACGAAAGAATAATTGCAATTAAACAAATGCATTCTCAAGCAATTTAATAACCTGACTTAATACCAATGAGTAGATTTTGTTCAGTACTTAGTTTTAATTGTTCTTTGAGCGTCAAAAATCGTGGACTCATTTGGGAAATTTCTTCTCCTACAATTTAACATATCTGAAGATTCAGAACGAAAAATTGAATTTTTATGTGCAATTTTCTAAAAAATTACTTTTTTAGGTAAAACAAGAATTAATTAAAACTAAAACCACTTTTGCAAACTGATATATTATTTTATGCGCGTGCAATGTAATACGCAGAAGAAACTTAAAATGACCGTCGACAAAATGGATTTTTAATTAGATTATCGAGCAGAAAGCACTGACATCATGTGGCTCATGCATTTAGTCCAACTCATTTTAATAAAATAGTTTATCACATCTTACAACTAGACATTTTTAGCTTTTAATGATCTGTCTCCCTTATCCGCTGCTCCCGAATTTATAGTGCCGTAAACTTTTGAAAACTTATTTTTTTCGTGCGCTTTCTCTTTTTTGTTAGTGCCATCCACTATTACTATATTATCCGCAAATCTAAGCATTTGAATAATCTCCCCTTGTACTTTGTATCCTATGTATTATTATTTTCCTGTTTGATTTCAGTAATGAAATACTCTATATCTAGTTTGAATGACAATTATGATAGTGAACAACCTTTGTCTTCTCCCTTCCTAATATTCACTTCTGTTTCCTCATCATAAATTTTTATTACCGCAGTTTGATTCTTATATAGGTTATATATAACTCTCGTATCTCGATATTGTAGTACCCTCAGTTTCATTATTCGAAATAGCTTGGCCCAATGGACATTAGCAAATGCTTTTTCTAAATCTATATGAAAACCATGAATGTAGATTTATCCATTTGCTGTCTATCTTCTTGAATTAATCTTAGGAATAGAATTGCTACTCGATCTCCCTTGTTTTTTCTAAAACCAAGTCGAGCTTCCCCAAGTGAGTCTCCTAATCCCCTTTCTTTTTTTCTGAACAATATTCTTGTTAATCTTTCCGATGCTACCGCTTTTCTGCTGTAACAGAATAGCGTGACATTTGCCATCCCTGTTAGAAATTTCTGTAGGAATTTTCAGAAACGCGTCACTAAAAGTTTTATGCAGAAACAGTTTCTAAATTGTCCTATACTGTCACAGAAATTCCAGTAACGGTAACTGCATATAACTCCAGTCGCCTGTTTCAGAAAATTCTGTTACAGTGTAGGCAATTTTCAGTTACTGTAACTGGAAATTTCAAGAGGTTCAAATTTTTTTGCCGGTTCATTAATTTTAATATAAAATATGTAGTCTATATTTGTCCGAAGAATATAAATAGAAAGAAAATATAAGTGAAGTTAATACAAACGACTTCTTATTTTTCTAGGTTATAATAATACGTAAACTCATTGTATCAAATGCATAATTGAAGCCCATCTTTTATGTCAAGAACTTTGTTATCACATTTGATATTATTTTTATTTTTAAGACAAATATATGCTGCAAATGTATGTTAAAATTAATGGACGAAATAATATTGTAACAATAATACATGTATGTAATTTTTTGTAAGAAATGGAATTTTCAGCAAATAAAAACTAATTTGTGGCAAAATAGATAAACCTCTAACAAACAAAAAAATTTTAACAGAAATGATTAACTTTTAAGCGCATAGTGCCATTTTTATCCAAGAAAAATGAATTTCGTACTAAAACATACGAATGTTTAAATAAAAAATAAAATCCTGAATTTTAAAACAAACCGTTATATTTTTATCGCAAAAATATGCAATTTGCAGTAGAATAGGTGTTTTTTTTACTAAAATATAAATGTTGCGCCAAAACTGATTTCTTAACAAAGTGGTTCAACCAAAATTAAAAAAAAATTAAATACTCAAACAGAGAAACTATTAACTTTTAAACGAACAGGACCATTTTTATTCAAGAAAGATATCATTTCTACTAAACCAGATGAATTTCTAATGAAAAATTCAAATTAGAAAAAAAATTATATTTTCATTCGAAAAAGATTTTATTTTGACTTTTCAATATCAAAATATAAGTTTGGAACAAGAATAAATTTTCCACGCAGATTGTACTTGATTTTTCAACCCAAAAAGAAAATGTTTCAACGAAACAGTTGCATTTGTAATAAAAAGGATAATTTTTTGAATAAATTGTTGATTTTTTTAGGCAAACGGTTACATTTTTATTCAAGTGAAATGCTTTATCCTCTCAAATAGATGAATTTTTAAATTAAAAAACGCAAATTATAAAAAAAAGTTAAATTTTCAGCACAACCATATGAGTTTTAAATGAGAAAAAAGTTTCCTATGTAAATAATTGCATTTTCTACCTAAAAATATGAATTTTCAACAAAGCAGTTGAATTTATAATACAAAAAATTACTTTTTAAAAAAATTCCTTAATTTCAAACCAAATCGTTAGATTTTTATCGAAGAAATATTCAATTCCTAATAAAATAGATGAATTTTTTAAATAAAAAGACAAATTTCCAAAAATAGTTGAATTTTGGTCCAAACAGATTTTAGTCTATATTTTTAGCATTAAAATATGAGTTTTATATAATAATTCACTTTCACCCCGAAATAGAAACGACTTAATGATGTAATAATAATACGAAATTGGTTAAACTTTCAACCTAAACAGACGAATTTTTAACCCAAAAATTTAAATTCCCTCCAAAAAGGATGTCTTTTCAACAAAATCGTTAAATTTTTAAACAAAAAATAAAATTTATGTATGTCTGATAGAAAATCTTGTGCAGAAAGCAAATGCAAAAATTATTTAAATGCAAGGCAAATAAATTACCAAAAAGAATATTATACAGGGTTAGCGCAAAACGATATTCATGTTCAAAGACCAGAATCTTAAGCTTGTAAAGTTTTAACCTAGAATATTTTATATACGAAATAAAACAATTTCAAAATAA
>JAAAKG020140512.1:0-21619 GCA_010014905.2 Druon quercuslanigerum
TTTTTAAAATTAATTGTAATAAGAGTTTTAAAAATATATTTACTTGGTATTTATTTATTTAAAGTGAGTATTAAACAGTGCATTTTTTTTTGCAAATTTTTATAAACCTCGATCAATTATCGATTATTTATCAATTCTTAGATGGATATTCAAAAAATAAGTATGAACGTAATGTTTTGGTTCATTGACAATTGAGAATTTTATGAATCCTCCTAACTTTATGCCTTATGTTGTGTAAAATGGTTTGTCGCACCTATATAAGGTCGCGGGTGAAACATATAGAAAGAGAGAATGGTGAAGTGGATTTACCCACCCTGGAGCTAAAATCAGTGAAAATTCAAAGTTTCATATCTTTGTCAAACATTCATGGACTCAAATAAACTCAACATAGTCATATTTTGTTGACTCTAGAGTGGGCAATACTCCTGACCAGTAGCGTTGTTTCTCACATTACGACCTAATATGAAATCCCAGGTTAAATCCAAATTTCTTCTAGGGTGTATGTAACAGAATACGCAACCAGAAATCTCTTTGCATAAGTGCTTGATTTCTAACAGTACCTTTTCCAGGGTATAAACAAGTTATAAATCTCTTTTTTCCAGAAATCGGTGCTTGGAATAATAATGCTACAGACCATCATGGCAGAGATCGTACTGAACGTTAAAATCACCAACGAGGTAATGCTAATTCTCTATTCCGCTGTCTATGTGCTTATATTCCAATATACAAAATTATCATAAATATCTAGAAATATTGGTGGTGGAGATAAACATGCTAGAGGTGGTCCGCTGCCTAAGCAATAAGTGCTCATCTTCTGGCTCATTGTTAATTTTTAAGTATACAAAAATGTCATGATTACGTTTTACAGGTCTTTATACTTGGATAAGTCATGAACATAATCATGGTACCGAAATTCAAAATCGAGCTCCTAATCATACGATTCGTGCTCAAAAATATATGGTAATATCACAAGTGGTAAATGCAAGTGTGGAATTTACGCATTCGCTTAGTGGAGAACTCCTACATAATTCAAACATTACGACGTGCAATGGTCCATTCGGCTACGCTATTGTTGACATGGATGGGAGCGAACGTTTATATGCATGCCTGAGACCCATTTCGCTTCATAGCGAGCCTGAAAGCAGAGTGCATAGTGGTGCTCTCCCAGAATTCGTCACTTTTGTAATAAGAGAAGGTATGGTTTTATTTTATTAAATAAAAATTACTTTAAATATTTATTTATGGTGTATTTCAAATTTATGACACGTTTCTGTAACCCATAAATCACGAATTTTAAACAAAATGGTTGAGTCCTTGATAAAAAAATTTTTTTTCGAATAAAAACCAGCATTACATAATTTAAAATATTTCGTGATATAAGTCCATTACTTCTCAACCCTTTAAATAGAATTAGAGCAGTTTGTCATCTAAACTAAGATTTTCCTGCTTGGAATTTGTATTTCCTGCTCAGAATGATTTTCTAAATCGACTTAGGCTGCAGAGGCCTTTTCCTTGTTACCGCTAGACGTTTTCATACGTTCAGATTCCTTTTGTAATAGTCTAGGCATTTGGTACTTTTGTTTCCGAAAAAACCAGGTTCAAAAACTTTTTTGAGAAAATTCTTTATTAAGGGCTGCTATTTAGCATATTAAAAATGATTCGCAGCAAAAAATCACTGAGTTTCAAAAGCCACCGTGTACATTTGTACCGAATTACGTTAAGGAAAAGTATTCCACAAATGAGTGAAAGTAGACTCAATTTGCTGTGATTCCAAAAAATGAACAAGGACGTTGACTTATCAACAAGATGTTCCTGACCTAATTTCCCCCACTTCTAAGTGAACAACTGGTTCTCTGGTATGGGGAAGTCGAAGACTTTGAGCATTGGCCTCAGAGATTATGGATATCTCTGAGCTGTTGTCAGTAGAACTGAAGGTAATTTTTTCTCACGAATCTGCATTAATAAAACCAAAGAAGTAGGTTCTTATGGATGAGGCGTTAAAGATGTAGTTAGCATTGTCGAAAAAGACTGTCCTGACCCTTTGTTTCGTGTTACAGACGAACTTTGAAAGAGTGTACGCGCCATTAGATAATGCGGTTCATGGATGAAATCCGCAGCTTTAATTTTTAGTCAAAACAATTAATTTTTTGTTGTACCGGGTTTTCTAAAAAGCGTATTTTAGAAATAGAGCCTAGATAGCCATCTATCTAGCCGTTTTCAGAGACTAAAAAAATTGGAAAAGCTTATTCCTGCGACCAGTCAGAGAAGTGCTCTGTTATGGTCTTTTCTTTAACAAAATTTTAATAAAATATTTTTAATAAAAATCGATATAATTTAATCCTGGAGAAGACCAAAATTAAGATTACATTAAAATAATATTTTCGAAAACAGATTTGAGAAATCAGAAATCAAAGAAGTATTGCTTATGAGGCGAAAACAATAGGTAAAAAGTTAGAGAGAATTTATGTTACAGCTAAAATTTAAATTTTAATAATAACCTAACAACAACTACACGAATATAACACTTCACGAACTAGTGGTAGGGGTGACGTTACACAACTCTCCCTAGAGGAATTCTACCTTCCCGATGCTAAGGGATGTTGCAAAGGGCTTGACGATTGACCTGCGTTATTTTAGTCACCAGCCAGACGGGTGCCTTTTCGCTCGCACGAGATACTAGAAAGAGATAGTGGTTTGACCAAAATTACTTCTGTGATCAATCACGGGTTTCCTCTAGACCTAACGAGATACTGGAAAGGGGTATGCGTTAAACGAAAATAGTTCCGTGACCAGAAACAGGAGTGCCCTTCCGTGCTCACAATATATTGGAAATGAGTAGGGGTTTAACCAACATTATTTTTTTGAATAGTCAGAGGGTGTTCTTTTTTCCACATGCGTTGTTCGCAAGAGGTAAAGGATTAACCAAAATTATTTCTGTGACCTGGCACAGGCGTGCCTTTCTGTGCCAAAGGAATGGTGGAAGGGGTAACCGTGTGATAAAAAATAAAGTCAAAACAAATGATGGAAATAGTCAAAGATGAGGAACCAAATATACATAAAATTCCTATTTTGGATCATCAGTATGAAGGAAACAAGGTCTTACACTTGTCAAAGAGCTTTGTTGATAAAAAATGTTTGCATATTAGTAGTATGGATCGTGAGATTTCTGAAGGTTTCATGATGAGGAAAGACGTATTCAGAAACAACCCTGATTTAGTTTGCATGTGTGCTGATGAAAGCAGTGTTGCTGTTTGTATAAAAAAAATCAGATTATGTTAGGGATATGGAGAATTTGCTTAGCAATACTGATAGTTTAAAGATGTTTGACGATTGGAGAAATAAAGCACTTCTGAGAAAGGATATAAGATGGACTGATAATAATACTGAAGACATAGCTCTTGTCAGATGTTATGGTTTGACAAAGACTCACAATGATGGCTATCCATTGAGAATGGTTATTTCAAATATAATTACACCAACTAAATGTTTAGAACAAAACTTTAATTTAATTCTCAAAGACACTACCACAACTGCTAAATATAATGTAAATAATAGTTGGAAACTTCACAAAACTTTTTCACAAAACTTTATTCAAAAAACTGTTTAGGTTTATTATGTAATAATTTCTTTAGATCTTATTGCAATGTTTCCGAGTACCCCCCTGAAGATTTAGAGGTTTGTGCTTTTAGGAAATAAGATTTTTTTGCCTTTTTAATTCCGTTATGTAGACAATACCTATTTGTGTGTTTCTCTGGAAAAATTGCATAGGTCATTCATGTTTTTAAGCATTTTCATCCAAAACTTCAATTCACTTATGAACTAGAATAGAATAATAAAATCAGTTTTTGAAATTATTTTTAAAGATTGCTCAGAAATTATAAATATTTAAATAATTAATAACAAATAGTAGATGACAAATATTTTTGTCAACAATTTTCAACTTAAGACACTTAGAATTTGTCATTATAATATAATAGCATTTCTATTAAGAGAGATAAATCTTTTCCAGAAAAGATTATTCTGTCCAAAATGAGAAACATTTTCAAGCTTTGTATGATTTTAGGAGAAAAACCATGTTAATTTTTAAAATTTTTAGATTTTTTAAGAAATATATAGGAAGTTTTTGAGAAAGCTTTTTTGATTTTACAGGATTAACAATTTTTTTTAAATATCCTTTTTTCAAAAGATATTTATAATTTTCAGAAGCTTAGTAGAAATTTTAAAACTTTTTATAAGTTAAAGGCCGTTTTCGGTTATAAAATATTTTTTTTCTTTTAAATGCTCTTTAGTTTTAAAATATCTTTTTAACTGGTTGAAATCATTCCTAAATTTTTGTAAATCTTTAAATTTTTAATATTCTCTAAATCTCTTTTTTCAGGAAACCTAGAAAAATATTTTGAATTTTTTTAAACGATACTTCTTAATCTTTGGCAGTTTCTAATTTTTTTTTCAAATATTGACCAGTTCTGAACTGGTCTCAATTTCAATATCTGGAATTTAACCGGATATTTACCAGTCCTTGAATGGAAAATTTTCTGAACGGTCTTAACCGGCTTCTACCCGAAGTTTGGGAACAGCAATTAAATATTCTCAAAGGCTGCAGATAGTTTCAAACTGGTCTTTAACCTGTTCCTAAAAGGCACTTGATGCTGGTCTGCACCCTGACCGGCCCTAACCAGGTTCTATATAGAGATAGAAAACAGAAGTCAAATATTTGTAGAACGAAATAAGTTTCTAACTACTTTCTAACCGGCTCGTAAAAGGCACTTGACAGTTCCTAGCTGTGTTCCATCCGGAATTTGGGAACAGAAATTAAATATTGTCAAAGACTGAAATTAGTTTTAAACTGGTGTCTAACTGCTACTAAACAGAACTTGACACTTGTGTCTGTTTTATTCGGTCGAACCCGGGTTTTATCTGGCAAATGAAACCAGAAATAAAATATTATCGAAGACCGGAGTTAGTCTCTAACTGGTCTCTAACTTGCTTCTAAAAGGCAATTCACACTCGATGATTTAAGCGTTTCTAGCCGGATACTATCCGGCGATTGAAAACAAGCCGATTAAGTGACGGTTACTATCCGTGGAGAAAATCTGTTTTGAGACCGGTCAGGGCCGCTAGAGCATTAGATAGGAATATTATAAGGGCCCAGTTACAAGCTGGTAAGGTTTCGGTTAACACCGTGGAAGAAATTCGTATAGGGGTCGGTTACGAACCGGTTAGGCATTTTGTAAAAATATAACAGAATGCTGTATAGAAATCGGTTACAAGCCGGCGAATATTATGATGAACTAGTTACAAACCAATTTGGCAAAGGTTTAAACCCAGAGAAGAAAATAGGATAAGGACCGGGTAAGAAGAGGTTAGGAATCGGGTGCAAATATTACAGAATGCGGGTAGAAACTGGTTAGTTTCCGGTTCCAACCTGGAAACGAAATCCGGTTAGAGACCGGTTATGGCCAGATTAAATCCACTTTTAACCGGCTTCTAACCGGATTCTATCCGGAATTTTAAGCAGGGTCGTATCTCCATTTTTAAATCATACCTGGTTTAGCAATCTATCTTAAACTTATAAAGGGCATCATTTGTTACGTAGTTACAATCTATTAGTAAAGTTGGATAGTGCTAACCCCCACTAACTATATTATCTAAAGTGGTCTTTCTTGTTAACATAGTATTACCAAAGACTAAGTCTTACCATTTATTGTTTTTGTTTAAATTATGTTTTGTTGCGTTAGGAGCATAGATTGAGCAAGTCAGAATAGTTTATCCGCGCTAATATCTAAAAAAAACCTTCAGACGAATCATTGTATTTCTCTGGATTGAAATATTTAGCAATAATAAATTAACCCTAGAATCATGATCCTATAAAGCAATTTCCTTGTAAATAATGCAAACTCATTTCACTTTAACGTTGGCGTTCTCACGACTGACGATGCAGAAATAACGCATTACGGATACAACGATAGATTTATAGTGCCACATAGTCACCCACTCGCCTATGATCGTTACATAAAGAACGATAGAATTAATCACAATAAAGCATTTATGGTCAGAGCATTAATGGATTAAGGCTAAGAAGTATCTCTGGTCACTAAAAATTTAATCTAACGTTTGCAAATTCCACGAAAGGTTTTCATTAAATAAGGTTCAATTACATTTAAATTCTTCTACAGAAATGAAATTGGACACTCACATTCTACCAAGACTGACCTCCATGATTCCTAGAGTAGGCATCCCCCACACTGATTGGTTCTGCTCAGAGATTTGCCCTTGGCAGATTCTAGCTTCTCAGAGCCAGGGCGTATTGGTATTATCATAGGTGTAGATTATTATGGTCATCTTTTTAAAGGACCTATCATCAAAGGATTAGCCGATTCCCCACTGGCTCAATTTACAAAATTCGGATGGGTTGTCTCCGGTCCATGTAACCGTTCATCTCCGAGCTATCAAGTTCAGTCGTATCATTTTTCGATCGATCAAACTCTGCACTATGTATTTGAGCGATTCTGGTACCAAGAGGAAATTGCATCCTCGTTCACCAAATTATTATGACCCGCTGACCAACAATGTAAGGAGCATTTTGTATCTCCATCAACACGAAACTCAACTGGTAGATACGTTGTCCAGTCACCATTCAAAGAGTCAACCGAACAACTACGAGATTCCAAGCCTCTAGCGTTGCGAATGCTAAAAGGTCTTCAGCGAAAATTTGAAATTAACCCGAACTGTAGGCAAGCATACTCATCATTCCGCAGAGAATATCAGGATCTCTAGCATATGATAAAAGCTCGTGAAAAGAAACTAAATTGAGACTTGCTTTCAATTTAGCCTGTCGTATTTTAACAGGAATGCCATTGAATAAGATCCTTTTTACAGACGCTAAGCTTCAAACAAACTTATTCGACGTTCTGCTTTAGTTCAGGCGACATAAATGCGTCTTCTCAGCAGATATTAAGAAGATGTACAGACAAATCAAGGTACAACAAGTGGTAAAATATCAGCTTACCACTGTTACTTACGGCCTCGCTTGTGCTCCATTTCTGCCGCTAAGGACAATGCTCCAACTAATGCTGACGAAGCTTGTCAACCATTGCTTCAATGTTTAAACCTTCAAGAAATACCATGTTACCTCTGGGCAGACTCATCTATTGTTTCCTTGTGGCTCAATGGCCATCCCTCAAAATAGAAAGAATACGTGCACAATCGCGCCTGCCTTATTCAGAAAATTCTTCTGCATGCTCAGTAGAAATATATTTTGGGCAAAACTAATCCGGCCGATTGTATTACGAGGGTATTAACAGCTGTAGAGCTTCAAATGCATCAAACCTGGTAGACAGGTCCATTTTGGCTCGCTGAAGAGTCATCGAACTGGCCAACCTTAATCACCAGATCCAGCGATGTCGCTTCGGAACTGGAACAACGACCACAACCTACTTTGCACAATTCTACATATTTCAGTTCAACCAACAAGCTGCGACCTCCTCAGTCGTTATTTCAAACTCAAGCAGATCCTGCAAATCACTGCTTTTTGCCAAAAAATCACGCAAAGTCTTCTGAAGAAATTGCCGAAGCCCTTAACCACTTTCCTAACCCCTGATCACCTAGATAAGGCTGGTAAATATTGAATCAGTCGCACGCAACTCGAGCATTTTGGTTTTAAAATTCAAACACTTATCAACAAGGGAGTACTTTTGAAAGCAAATTTCCTTCTGCGGCTTCTCCCGATTATCGATGGTCAAGGTCTACTACGTGTTGGTGGACGGTTAAAAAACTTATAATTGGATTAGGTAACAAAACATCCATATATCCTTACAAAGGGATCAACGTTACCTACTTTAATTATACGTGATGCTCATTACAAGACTCTTTACGGTTCAACACGGGCACGCTTAATTTGATCCGTCACAACTATTGGATTATTGGAGGCCGCATGCCAATTCGCTCGTTTATCCTTAAATGCATTACATGCACTTTACATCGACGCGATCAATCCCAACAATTACTGGGCTAGCTTCCTGCATCCGGGGTTAATCCTTCTCGATCCTTCTTACACTCAGTCGTCGACTATGCGGGCCCGTTCTTACTGAAGACTTGGAAAGGTAGAACTACTCGAACCTATAAATCATGGATTGCCTTGTTCGTCTAGCATCGCCTAGCAACTTCTCGAGCTAATAGTGCTCGCTAAGGTCTTATCTCTTTATGGAGACGTGACTGCCCAGCAACTTAACGAGCCACAAGTAATCGTTAAATCTCTTTTTGCTTTTACAGATTCCACTTGCATGACCCTATCCTAAATTGCCTCAAGAAGAGCAACTGGCGGATCTGCCCTATCACTTGGTCGACACCTGCTGTGCTAACAATAAACAAGTCTGCTAATTACTACGGGTTTTTTATTGATAGCCCGTCTTCTGATCGACGGCTTTCAATTTCAAACAGGTGTAATAAAAGATTTTGAATTTCGAAAAGAAAAATTTGAGAAGGAAAATTTTGAAAGCCGAGGACACGGAGCAAAATATCAGCAGAGACTATTGAAAGCGTATATAGAGACAAATAAAAAAGACTGCACATGTGAATAACAGGCATTAAAAGTCATATTCACGAACAGGCCTAATAGTTGAAACAAAAGATTTTTAATAATAAGCTGCTTTTTATTTTTTAATTTATTGCCTAATAATTACGAGAAGATATGAAAAAAATCAGATATATAAAAGCAGCTGCTTCTGACGAAACTCTTCGTCGGATCTGATCTCTGCTCGTGTCTAGAAATAATGAACATCGTCACTCTCTTATTTGCCTACGTGGCTTTAATCAATTTTGCAAGTATGTGGACCTAACATAATATCAAAAAATTGTACTTTTCCTAATATTTTATTTTAAATCTGAATTAAAAATGTAAAATTTATAATTTCATGTTGAAAATCTGTATTTATATTTAGTGTCGTGTTAGTAGTTAAAAATCTTGTCACATATGGAAACTAAATGAATGATGATTAATCTAATGTTTTCTTTCATTAGTAAATATTTTTCTCATCTTTGACTTCTGACTCAGCCATATCAAATTCGCAATAATTATTTGCAATTTAAAAATTTTTTTAATCTTTATTTACATGCCTAACGCTAAGCCTAACATATTATTTTGAAATTTTATAAAGCAATAAATTTATTCAGTGCCACGTCACCAGGTTATATGTTCAATTATAAATATTATTCTATAATATGTCTTTTAAGTACAATGTAAACAGAATATTATGATCCCTGATCTAGGAGTTAACTTTTAAGGGTTATATTTAGAAACTTTGAAGATTTTTAAGATTTATTTTTTCATTAAATGCTACATTGACTGAAAAGGTTTTTTTGGATTTTGTCTAAGAAGGTGCTCTTTTCATTGTTTTTCTGTTAAAGGAGTAATGAATATTTAATAACAGAATTAAAACAAATTTCGTATTTTTTGGTCAAAAATTAATTTGAGCAATTTTATTTAAAATTCTCTTTGTTTTTTGTTAAAAATTGATTTACACCTGATAATGATAAATCGCATGTACTATAATTTTTTAAATTATTTTGACGTTTTTGTATTTTTTATTTTAGCAATGATGCCAAAAAAATATTTGAAAAATTTTAAACAAAAAGGGACACTTTTCTTTTGAAAATTTGCAATTATTCTCAAATGAACAATTTTGTCAAAAAGTTTACGCGTTACCTTTTGAAAAATTATAATTATCAAAAAATATTTTCAAGACACCCATATCAACTAACATAGGTTTTAAATAATTGAATAAGTATCACACATTTTTATTATTAGTTCATATACATATACATATACCACAATATCACGTTCACTCATATTTTCATAAAATTTGAACTACAAAACACATTATGAAATTATTTAATCCTCTTTTTTTATGCGCACATCTATAAATCTTAAGCATATAAACTGAGGACCCAAAAGAGTCTTCCAAATTCGTCAAAAAATCACTTTTTGATTTCACACTTTTTTTTATTCGTGATAAACATTATAGACGATTTTTTTTAAAAAGTTACAGGTTACAATAATATGTTTAATAGAAAAATTGTTTTTAAGTAATATATAAAATTTTAAATTTATACCTTTTTTCTCACGAGACACGTGAAGAGAATTTGTTCTTTAAATCTAAAGGAGTTTTAACCAAAGAGAATTCGCAAGCTGCAAAGATACAAAACATGAAATCGATGGATATAAAAAAAAAGTATCAACGTAATTTTTTGGTTTATGCACAACTCAGAATTATATGAATCCGCCTAACTTTATGTATTATGATGTTATGGTTTGAAATTTTCAATTTTTAATATCTACTTATTTTTTTTTTAATTTTCATAAAATTAGTTTAGGGTTTTCTTCTAACTACTGAGAGAACCGATATTCTAAAAATTTCTACAACAAAAAAATTGCTAAACAATTAAAGTAATATACGAACATATAAAACAATAAAAAAATGCAAGTGGGTATGTTAACATTTATAATTATGTTTGAATTCGAATGTCAGAAATTTAACGAAAGTAAAGAATTTTGAAGAATTCATGTTATTTTGTCGACCAGGATAGTTAACTAATTAATTCTAATGTTAAATTTTTCTAATAGTTTGTTAATAATAGACTCGCGAAAAGTGTCGTTTCCGCTTCAACTCCGGGTCGATGCATATTTTTCTCATTTCTTCAGAAAAATTATTTTGACCAGTAATCAGCAAAATTGAAGATAAGAATTAGGTAAGCAAAGAATCATAATAATAAAAAACCACTTACAAGCAAAATTGCAGATTGAATACTTCTCAGAAACATCTGTGGAACTACTAAAATAATTATACATTTATTACGTCTTGTGGCAAACGACTTTGAGGCTAGAACACGTATGTACGTTTTAAACTTCTTGAGTACAACACGAGTACGCGAGTATCACGACATATCACAAAAGCCCAGAAATCTGTGTATACGATCGCCGTATGGTCTAAAGTAATAAATTATTGAAAATATAAGCGGGTGAACTTGGGTAAGGATAGTGAAAAGGGAAAATAGGAAGAAAGATTGGTGAAAGGAATAGAGAAATATAAATTTATCATGTGTATCGATAATGTCGATTATATGGCTTTCTCACTTCAGGACCTAATTGAAACCCCTGTATAAATCAACAATTATTCTAGGATATATATAACAGGATGCGTAACCAGAAATCCCGTTGCCTAAGTGATTAACTTCTAGCAGTACATTTTCCAGTGTATAAACAAGTTATAAACCTATTTTTTACAGAAATCGGTGCTTGGAATAATAGTGCTATAAGCCGTGGTGGCAGAGCTCGTCCTGAACCTCAAAATCGCCAACGAGGTAATGCTAATTCTCTATCCCGCTGTCTATGTGCTTATATTCCAATAAACAAAGTTGTGGTAAATCTCCTTTTTACAGAAGAAGATGCTGTGAATAATGGTGGTGGAGTTGAACGTGGTAGAGGTGGTCGTGGTAGAAGTGGTCGTGGTAGTGTTCGTGAACCTAGAAATGAATTACCAAATCTCAGTCCAGGTAATGCTCATGCTCCAATCCTTTGCCTAAGCCATAAGTGATCATCTACTCACACACTTTTAATTTTTAAGTATACGAAAATGTCATAATCACGTTTTACAGATCTTGTTACTTGGATGAATCATGAACATAATCATGGTACTGAAATTCAAAATCCAGCTCCTAATCATACGAATCGTGCTCAAAAATATTTGGTAATATCACAAGTGGTGAATGAGAGAACGGCAGAAAGACATGCGCTTAGTGGAGAACTCCTACCTGATTCAAACATTACTAGGTGCAATGGTCCATTTGGCTATGCTATTGTTGACATGGATTACAGCGTCAGTTTATATGCATGTCTCAGACCTATTTCGCCTCTTAGAGAGTCTGAAAACAGGGTGCATAGTGGTGTTCTTCCAGAATTCGTCGCTTTTGTAATAAGAGAAGGTATGGTTCCACGTAGACTCGAAGGCGTTATCACAACTGGCGATGCAGAAATAACGCATTACGGGTACAGAGAACGAGTTATAACGTCAAACATGCATCCACTCGCCTACGTTCGCTACATAAAGACCGACAGAATTAATCCAAATAATTCAATTGATGCTGATGGATACGTATTTCCGCCATAATAATAAACGTATTTTACATTAAAAATTTCTAAATGATATTTAATAAAACACTTATTTCAAAAAAATATTATTTTTTGCATCACCTATTCCTAATGTTGGCTTTTGGATTTGCCTAAATTATATGCAAAGTAGTTTTATTACTTCTCAAAATGGGGAATAATATTGAGGCTTTCGAACTTCGACTTGTATATATTTTCAGAAACGGTGAAATGATATTAGATAATGCGGATCATGGCAGAAAAAAACTGGCTATCCGGCCGGGCCCTGGCTGGATCCCTGATTTGATTTCTACACGGGTTGAGACGATTACTTTCTTTAACACAATAATTTTCAAAAACTTATTCCTAGGAAATTTCGCACATTATATTGAAATAAAAAAATACATGCTAAACATTTCTCAGAAAAGAACGAGAACAATAAATTTTGATGCTTACAAAATTCTGCGGGTAAATCTCGCGCGGAATAACACATAACATTTTTGTTAGTTCTATTACTAATGAATCCAGCTTATATGAAAAAAACCAGATACTAAGAATGTATGCTTTTCGATACAATTGTAAATAATCTATAAAAGCAGCCGCTTCTGACGAAATTTTTCCTCACAATCAATAGTCTTTAGTTCGCAATCGTTATCTTTGTTTGTGTCGAGAAATAATGAGGATCGTCGTCATATTATTTGTCTACGTTACTTTGCTTAATTTTGCTTAATTTATCATTTAGTCTTTGCAATCAATGCTTACTTCTAGTTCTAGTATGAAAAGTATTATTTTATGAAGGAATGAAAAAAATATAAATTATATATAAACTATTTATATATTCATTATTTAAATTACTTTATTATTATGATTATCATAATCATAACCAAAATTTTTTAATTAATAAAAAATTTAGTTTCACTGTGATCAGAGTGAATTTTCGGTAATTACCCGTTTCCCGGTCAAGTAGCCACACTGAACAACTTAACTCGAACTTTGAAATCAATTATCTCTTATGAAATTTCTACTAGTCAACACATTATGAGTATATTTAAACCTCTGCCATAAATTTTAATAAATAAAAACGGTTTTAAATTATTTGTTAATTACATATAAGAAAAAATTATTGACTTAATTGCTTTTATTTGAAGTGTGTAGGGTTTCTGGATGTGTCTTTGCAAATATCTATAAATCGCGATCAAAAATCAATTATCAATTTGCGGAACTTGAATATGGCAGCAAAAAATGTGTTTTAAAATTCTAATACCACAAGGCGTTTAGAACTGAAATGTACCTACCCTGATATTTTTTTGAAGATTTTGTCATTCTGAGAAGTAAACAAAATTCATCTAATTCTAGAAAGGTGAATAGTATTCAAGAATTTAAACAAGTTTCATGCTTTAGAACTTTTTTCGTTAATCTGAAAATAATTAGAGTTAGACAAATTTCAAAATTTTGAAAACAAGGAGGAAAATGAAATTGAAATTTTTACTACACGAAACATAATACAAAATACAAACTTTCATTTTGCCTTAAAACTTTGCAAGATAAAAAACTATATGAATGGAGAAAAAGTTTAAAACAAAAAAGATACGCAGATTCTCCATAAATCACGTTTTAATTTAATGCGTAGCTTATTTTTATTCCTAAAGAAAATTAAACATAAAATATAAATGTATGGAAACTTCTGTAACAAACAAGAATCCAACGACCACGTTAGGACCAACGAAAAATGCTCCCATTGTGATCTTAAAAAATTTAAAAACAAAAATTTCAGACAAAAATAGAAAAAGAAGGAAAAATGAGAAGGAAATCCACCACGTCGCCTTCCTTCTCTTTTTTTCGTCTTTTTTAATTTCATTATTATCAAATCACAATAAAAGAATACTGAAAACAAAAAATGAAATTGTATTAACAACGTTTCGGTACTCATACAGCAGCGAATAAAAGAAAGAAAAAAAAGAAAATTATAAGTACATTTTTTCCAACAAATGATCTTTAATAGGCTATCTTTAATAGGTTCCGAGTTATAATACACCAAAAAGTCTCCACTTTTTTTCGATTTGCAAAGAAAAATCGCTAAATTCCAAAAGCCACTGTGTACCTTTTGTACCTAATTACTTTAAAGGAAAGTGTTTCACAGATGAGTGAAAGTTGACTCAATTTGCTGTTATTTCAAAAAATGTACAAGGGCGTTCAATGATCAGCAAGATGTTTCTGACTTACTTTTTCCCACTCCTAAGAGAATAAGCGGTCCTCTGGTATAAGGGAGAATAAGACCTGGAGAAAGTGTCTCAGAGATTATGGACAGCTCTCAGCTGTTTTCAGTAGAACTAAAGGTAATTTTTTCTCAGATATCTGCATTAATAAAACCAAAGAAGTAGATTGTAATGAATAAGGCGTTAAAGATGTAATTAGCATTGTCGAAGAAGACTGTCCTGACCCTTTCTTTCGTTGTACAGACGAACTTTGAAACAGTGTACACGACATTAAATAATGCGGTTCATGGCAACAAAAACTTTAAATGATATATCCTTAGATTTAATTTTCAGTCAAAAAAGTGAATTTTATGTTGTTCCCGTTTTTATAAAAAGCATATTTTAGGAATAGAGCCTAAAATGCCATCTGGCTTGCTGTTTTTACAGAATAAAAGAATTGGAAAAGCTTATTTTTGCAAACAGTCAGAGTAGTTTTTATCCTTTGAATTCTATGAACTTCTTGAATTTTATTAATTCGTTATATTTCATGAATTCCATGATTTCCTTGAATTTTTTAATTGATTCAAAAAAAGACATTTACTTACAGAAATTTAAATTTCAACCAAAAAAATGTGAATTTTACACAAAAAAATTAATTTTTAATAAAATAGTTAATGCGTTCAACTTTCCACAAGAGAGATGAATTTTTCAATTAACAATATGAACCTTCAACACAAATGTTTTTGAAAAAGTGTTCCAAACAAGATTTTTAAACTAAGTTGTCGAATTTTCGAGGAGAGATTTATCTTTAATTAAACAGTTGTATTTTCATCCAGAAATATAAAATTTCTACAAATCGAAATAATTTTCTGAATCTGAATTTAACAAGAAAATGGAATTGACATCATAAAAACATTTCAGTTTTGCTTTTCAACACCAAAATATAATGTTTTAACGAAATGTAAGTTCCCTACGAAACTGTTGTATTTTCAACCAAAAAATATGACTTCAACAGAATTTTATTTTTATTCAAGAAAAGTGCAGCTCCTACAAAAATAATATAATAAATAATTTTCAAAACAAACATATGAATTTTAATCAAAAAGCAAATTTTCTACAATTCTCAAGAAAAAAAAATGAAATAGCTATGTTTTTTGCACTACTTTCGTTTTCAACAAAAAAAACGAGTTTTTAACAAGATTGTTAACATTTTTATCTGAACAAAGTAACAAGTAATTAAAAAGATTAATTTGCGATGATGATCTATAAACTCTTCTTATTAAGAAATGTGTTTTTTTTCTATTTTGTAAGACATTGCCATCTAATTTTTGTAAACAAAGTTAAATCTGTTAAGTTAGACAAATGGCCATTTCAAGACAGGTGGTTTATTCGTCCAAAATTCTAGCCGCTCATATACAGTCTTAGTGTCCAAGTTAGAGTACAAGTTTGGGTAGTTTAGGTAGGGTTCGAATCCTCAGAAAGTGAAATTCTTAAAAGCGACTGAGCGAGTGAACCGGATAAAAAAAACAGATTAGCCAATGTATGACAACGTAGAAACATTTGGATAGAAAGCTACAAACAGGCGGACAGGAAAATTTAGGGACAGACAAAATTGCAGTTTAGATAAGAATACAAAAAAATCGAGAAAAAATTGTATACACCGTTTATAAGCCAGATAGAACAGGATGTCCGAATTTATAAATTTGGCGACACTAAGCAGTTACAGTTTAATTAATACAATACACGTTTCTGTTGGCAAACGTATAATTTTATCATAGTTGAATAGTGCTACAATCATGTAATATGCCATGTCATTCAACAACCAAAATTATGTATATGATTGAGAAATACGACCTGCATGAAAAAAGTGTTATAAAATTCCTTTTTCATACAAAACAGTTTCTATTCGAGTGGGAATCAAAAATCAGGTGTCAGAGGGAAAAAATATTGCATGAAATTTGATAGCACTTTGGGACAATTTTTTTTAGCATTTAAAAAGTTAACTTGCAAATTTTTTACAAGAGGTTATTATTGAATCCATTTTAAATGGAATACAGAAAATGGGATCAATCTTAAACTTTTTACATTCTCATAATATATAATTAAGAAAGTATTAGAATTGTCCGATATTTGACATCACAATCCGTAAACACGTTAGCTCTCGAAAAAATGAACAAATCAAATCAATTTAGTTGAACAGGCAATATAAAATTAATGGGATGATATTAAAATACATACTCTAGTATGTCAAAAATATTTTATCGCACTGAAAGTTTTTTTAATGAACTTAACTTATTTTATATTTAATGGATCTTTTTATAGACAAAAGATTGGTACTCCCATAGGTTCAGTCATTTCTCCGATTTTAGCAAAAATAGGAATGGAAGATTTAGAGGTTTTTGCTTTTAAAAATTAGATTTTGTTTTGCCTTTTTATTTTCGGTATATGGGCAATACCTAATTGTGTGTTCCTCTGGAAAAACTGCAAAGGTCATTGATGCTTTTAATAGTTTTTATCCAAAACTTCAATTTACTCATGAACAAGAGGAGAATAATAAAATCAGTTTTTCGGACGTATAGGTGATTAAGGGTTAGGATGGTAATATTATTACTTATTGGTTTAGGAAAAGTACATATTCAGGCATAATTTTAAATTTCTTTTCTGCTCATCCTTTCCAAAACAAAATTGCAGTAATTAAGGATTGAGTAGGCAGAGCTCTAGATTTGTCCCACTTTTTATTTCACCCAATAAGAGTTAATTGAAAAACATATTGCAATTAGAATTCAACAAATCTCAAACAAAGAGAGTAATATTGTACCCGCAGATAATCAGGACGAGTTAAAGGAATATAGTTTATTTAATACTTTTATTCTTCCGTTTGTTCGTTAAGTTTCTAACACTATTAAACTTATGTTAAAGAATTATAAAATTCACACTATTTACCGTATTTTTTTAAAAATAGATTCAGTGATTATTTGTTGTGAAGATTCTTCAGATAATTTTTAAAAAAGATAGTGTTGTCTACTAGACAACACAAAAAAAGCACAATCATAAATAAAATTACCAATGTACTATGTAATCATTAAAAAAACGTAGCATAGTGTACTAATTTAAAAATAAAATTTGTTATATCAAGCTCAGTTTTTACAAATCTTGAAAATTTACAGTAAATCATTGTTTAAATAATTACATCATGTTTTTAGAAAAATTAACTTCTTTAAAAAATGATAAACAATTACATTTTAATCAGAAAATATGATTATTTTTTACATTATTTGGGAATAAATAATTCACATTTTTTAACAATTTGTAAAAATTTAAACCTTAAAAGCTTTAGAAATTCTTAAAAGGTTTCTTATTTTTTATTTAAAATTTTCAAAAATGGATATTTTATTTTAAACTATTCTGAATCTTCTCTAGATTTCAATTATTTTCAATTATTTTCATTACTTCTTAAATCTTAAGCTAAATTTCATGAGAAGATTTATGCCAAAAAGCAAATTTTTTAAAGAATTTATTAACTTGTTAACTATGTATTTAAAAAATATTTATTGTTATTGATATCATCCATTAAAAATAGAATTTTTTTCAAAATTACATCATTGCGAATGCTTTATATAAAAGCAGTTTTTTTTAACTTTCTTTCACTTAGAAAATCAAAACTTCCAGCCACTGTTTTTTTTCTATTTTATTTATTTTATCAATTTTGAAAATTTTAGATTTTTCAAGAAAGCAGCTAGAAAGTTTTTAAGAAAGCTTTTTTGATTTAATAATATTTCGAATTTAGAAAAATGTCTGCCTATTAGAAAGATATCTATGACTTTCAGAACCATTTTCTTTATTTAAGAATTTTCTTTATATATGTTTTGAATTTTTGAATATCCTTAAAAATTATTTAAGTGTTTGCTAAAATTTTCGAAAAATCTTTTAAAATAAAAAACAATATTGCCTTTTAATATCAACGCATCACGAATAAAAATCAACAAATTCATTTGATTTTAAACATAAAAGATGAATTTTCTACGAAATGAACATACGATGTCAATAAAATGTATAAATTTTAAAATATAAAAGGATACATTTACAAACCAAAACTAAAATAGTTCAATTTGCAGTTTCAAAAATAAATTTTATTTAACAAAAAAACGGGGGTTCAGCCAAATTACTTAATCATCTACTAAAAATATATTATTAAGTAAAAATGGAATATTTCCACCTTCGGTTAGAAAAGTTAATTTTTGTTTAAAAAAAAGCGAATTTTCAGCCGAAGAAATCAACTTTTAAATACAGTAATGAATTTTCTACCCAAAAAATTAATTTTCTATCAAAAAGCAATAAAGTATCAACCAAATAGTTTTTTTTATAAACAAATTATTCTTTAACAAAACAAAAGAAGATTTAAATGATCAGTTCAACAATCAACTTTCAATTAAAAAAAAAATAATTTAAAACCTCAATGATCTATTTTTCACTTAAATAACATACGATTTTAGTAAAATGTATAAATTTTCAAACCAAATATAAAACAGTTTAATCTGAAGTTAGAAAAATACGTTTTTATAAAAAAACGAGTATTAAGCCTAATTACTAGATTTTTAATTTAAAAATTAGTTTTGCTTAAGAAAGAAACAAATTTTTTCACAAATAAGTGAACTTTTAATGACACTGATGAGTTTTCCAACCAAAAGAATAATTTTATATAAAAAAAGACTTTTCATTCAAACCGTTTTTGTAATTGGCATTAAAAAAATAAATTTTACAAACAAGAATGAGTTTTCAGCCAAATTAATAAATTTAAAAGAAATTAAAGTTAAAGAAATTAGTTTTCCAAGAAAGAAACGAAGTGTAAGCCGAATAAATGAATTTTTAATGACAGTGATGAATTTTCTACCCAAAAGATGAATTTTCTATATAAAAAGAAATAATTTTCAACAAAATAGTTTTTCAAATAAAAAAAATATTTTCTAAAAAAAAGGAGAATTAAATTTTTATTTAAAACAACCAAAAAAAGAAAAGAATGTTCAGCTATATAATTTAGCTTTAGTACACTGATAAAGTTTTTACCAAATTGATGAATTTTCTTTCAGAAAAAAAGAATTTTTATTAATTTTATTTTTCTAACCACATAAATGGATTATTGACCAAAAATAGAATTATTAAATTTTCTACAATTTTTTTTACAAGTTTTTTTTCATAAAATAATTTTTAGCAAAAAAAGAATTAAGTTATCAGTTAATAATATCAATTTTAAATAAAAAAAAAGAATTCTTCACTTTTGTTCCTTTTTGAAAATTGTTCTAGCTTTATTCTTATTCTGGGTAAATTACAGTTCTAACTATAACTATGTAAAAAATTTGAATTTATTAAAGGAATTAAAACCTTAATTATTTTTCTTATAAATAGTTTAAAAATCCTTTGAATACATCAAAATTTTGTTTTGAAATGAAATATCTACATTCTGTTTTACATTATTTCAAATTTATTTTTTGATTTTAATTCTGCGAAATTAAAGAAATTTCCTAAAAATCTTACAACATGCATTTTTGAAAATGTTGTATATCGTTACAAATAATTTTAAATATTCTCTGAAAATTAGTACATTAAAATAAAGAATCATTACATTTAAAATTACATGAATTCCTTTAATTATAAATATACAATTTTGAAGTTATTTTTAAGTTAAAAACAGCATATAAAGTTACAATAGGTCATTTACATTTGATTAACTAAAAAGACTTTAAAATTGAAAGAGTTTAATTTTTAATGCTAATATCTGGATCTTCTAAAATTGTTAACTGATTCCGAATCCTCTTATACAATTAATTATCATTTACTTTGAAATTATTTCAAGATCTTAATTTAATTCGAATTTTTCGAATCTTCTAAACACGTCTTAAAATTACTACAATTTTTTTACCATCAATGAGAGTTATATTTTTCATTTATAAATTTAAATTTAAACGATTTTTTTTTTAGTTTGCAGGATTAAATAAAAGTCATAGAAAAATTTAATTTGTTTCAAAATGTATTTAAAAGTTTCGGAAAAAAATTTAAAAATTATTTTGAATTTGCAACAATTTAAAATCACTTCTAGATTTTTTAAGATAATTAAATAAAAATTGTAAAGCTTTTCAGGGATGCGTAAACTATTCAAAATAAAAATATTATATTGGTTTTGAAGAAGTTGAGGATTATGTATCAAAAAAGCCTGCATTCACCAGACTAATAAATGAAAAACAAATGAAACTAATAATTTGTTATCTACTTTTAACTTCATTGCTTCAATGATTCTAGTAATAATTTATTCAGCACATATGATAAACTTAAATATCAAGGATGCTTTCCCCTCCACCTACTTGTAAATAATCTATAAAAGCAGGCCGCTTCTGACCAAAATTCCTATTCTCCAACATCAGTCTTGAATTGTCTATCGTTATCTCTGCTCGTATCTAAAAACAATGAAGATTGTGACTCTATTATTTGCCTGCGTGGCTTTGCGCAATTTTGCAAGTATGAGTACATAACATAATACTGAAAATTGTTTTTGATCCTAATTTTTACATTTACTGCAAGATTTAGAATAGAAAATTAATAATTTTAACTTTGCAATCAATATTTACATTTACTGCCACGTTGCCAGATCAAAATCTTGTGGCATATATATATTGTAAAATATGGAAGCAAGAAACGAGTTTGATACATATTTAATTTTATTCAAGAATATCAATATTGAATTCAATTTATAAATTCACCGTATAAAACTAGAATTGAAAATTGCATTTGAAAATTTTTGTATAAAATAATTATGGTTGGTGCCACGTTGTTAGATCAAAATCATGAAGCATATGGAAACTAACAAAATTTAGATTAACTCAAAATCATAAAACTCAATACTAACATTGTCTTCCAAGTGTACAATCTAAAATTCACAAATTAGAATTTGAAATTTGTGTTTCAATTGATATTTCCACTTTGTGCCACGTCGCAAGATTGGAATCTTGTAACATATGGAAATAAAAAATGAGGATAAACGCGATGGTTATGTTTATTTACGATTATTGGTCTACAATTAGTCTTCCGATTGTACAACATGAAACTTAAAATTAAAATTAAAATGTGAAATTTTTTTAACAAGCATTTTCGTTTAGGCCACTTTGCCAGATCCATATGGAACCAAGATAATATATAAAATATGGAAGCAAGAGACGAGTTTGATACATATTTAATTTTATTCAAGAATATCAATCTTGAATTCAATTTCTAAATTCACCGTATAAAACTA
>JAAAKG020140512.1:21719-62988 GCA_010014905.2 Druon quercuslanigerum
TTTTGTATAAAATAATTATGGTTGGTGCCACGTTGTTAGATCAAAATCATGAAGCATATGGAAACTAACAAAATTTATCTACATTTCACAGAATAGAATTTGAAATTTTTTTTTAATTGATATTTACACACTGTGCCACATCAAAAGATTGAAATCTTGTTACATACGGAATTAAAAATAAGGATAAAAGCGATGGTTACGTTTATTAATGATAATTAATCTAAAATTAGTTTTTCGATTGTACAATATCAAATTTACAATTAAAATTAAAATTTGAAATTTTTTTTAACAAGCATTTCCGTTAACGTCACTTTGCCAGATCCATGTTTTGTAACATATGGATCCACGTAGCCAGATTTAAACATTGTAAATATTTTTTTTAACAATTTTATAAATCCTAATCTTGAAATTGAATTATAAATATATGATACGAAATTTAAAAATTCAAATTTGAAAATATTTAAAAAATAATATTCCTATTCAGTGCCATGATTTTAGGTTTAAATCTTGTAACACACAGAAAAACGAATTATTAATTTAATGTTTTAATTTGCTGATGGATATTAAAATTGTCTTCTGATTGTATAATGCAATTTCATAAATCTTACTTTAAAAATTCATTCCTAAGTTTCAAAATATTATTTTTACAAATGTCAATTTTCACATTTTTGTATTAATGTTGATTGTAAATTTCATGGCTAAATGGACAATATAAAATTTACAATTACATTTCTGTTTTAAATTTGTTTAAAACAAATATTCCTTTTGATATTGAACAGCGAAAGCTTTTACTTTTTCCTACATTTTTATTTTGAATTTTTGTTTCCAAATTTAAAATATGAAATTAAACATAGGATATTCCTCAAATGGAATAAAAATATATTACAGATACAAATTTCAAATTTATGTATATATTAAATAAAATTTTCTACCAGAAAAGATAAATTTTTATCAAAACACTGAAACTTTTAACACAAACGTGTAATTGATATTTAAACGAAAAACCATAAAATATCATTTTATGAAATAAATTTTAATGCTAAAAAGATGAACTTTCAACAAACGAAATTTTTGCATTTTTAACCATAAAATATGACTTCAACAAAATTTGTTTAATTCTTTTAACAAAAAAATTGCATTTTTATCAAAAACAAAAATTATGTATATGATTGAGAATACGACTTCTATGAGGTCAGAGGGCTAGAACTTTGCATAAAATTTGATAGCACTAAACGAAAATTTTTTTGAGCATATAAACAGTTTGCTTGCAAATTTGAAAAAAAAGTTATAATTAAATCCATTTTTAGTGGTATACGGGAAATAGTATCAATTTTAAAGTTTTTACACGCTCGTAATTTATAATTGAGAAAGCATTAGAATTGTTTGAAATTTTATATCACAGTCCGTAATTACGTTAACTCTTGAAAAAATGAACGAATCAAATCGATACGAAATTCAAATTAGATTTCAATCTAAATTAATAATTTTATTTAACGTTCAATGATCAAATTGATATATACTTTCGTAAAAAACATTTTTTCAACGACCGAACTTGAACCACAAAGAACAAACAAAAAGTGCTACAAATGTAATCTAAAAAAAAATTTGTTAAACAAAAATTTCAGAAGAGAATAAAAATGAGAAGACAATATATCTTCTTCCTTCTCTTTTACTTTCTTTCGTCTTTTTTATATTTTATTATTATCAAATCACAATTAAAAAACATTGAAAATAAAAATAAAATTATATTACCAACGTTTCGGTATTCATGCAGTACCCTTATCCAGGCAAGAAAAATGTAAACAATAGCAAGATTTATGGAACCTCACCGTTAAATTTAAATAATCATATTACTATAACTTTTGTTTAATTAATCCAAATCGGTTTTTAAATTAGTAGATAAGTTTTTTTTTAATATAAAACATTTCCATGAATTCTCTCTTTCTCTCATTACTTTCACTATGCAAAATTTCATCATTGTGCCAGTCAAACTCTTGATCAACATCAACAAATTCCTTGTTATGTTCACATGATAACAAACTTTCTATTTTTATTCATTAGCCAACTAATGTTCAAAAGCAAAATTTTAATTTACATAAAATCTTCGAAGAAGGAAATAAGGATCCTTGGTTTGTAAATTTGAGAGACATACAATTTCCTGATTCAGTAACAGATATTCTCAGATTAGGCTAAGGTTTCAGTAACCTCGTGATAAAAAATAAAGTCGAAAAAAATGATAGAAATAGTCAAAGATGAGGAACCAAATATACACATTTGTCAAAGAGCTTTGTTGATAAACAAAATGTTTGTATAATAGTAGTATGGTAGAAGGGTTCATGATGACGAAAGAATTTCTTGGAAACAACACTGATATAGTTTAAATGAGAGCTGATGAAGGCAGTATTAATGTTTGTATGAAAAAATCAGATTATGTTAGAGATATGGAAAATTTGCTTTTTAATAATAATAGTTTTGAATTATTACATGAGGATCCATTACAGAAACTTAAAAAGAGACACATTTAAGACGATTGACATTTGGAGAAAGAAAGAAATTCTGGGAAAGAATATAAGATGGACTTATAATAATACTGAAGCCACATTTCTTGTCAGATGTTATGGTTGGACAAAGATTCACAAAGATGGCTATGCATTGAGAATATTTATTTAAACTATTAATACTGCAACAAAATTTTCAGAACAAAATTTTAACTTGATTCTCAAAGACTATCACAGCTTTGAAGTATAATGTCAAAAATAGTTTGGAATTTCAAAAAATCATTATTTGAACAACTGCTTCGTTTGATTATGTAATGATTTCTTCAGATCTAAGTTCAATGTTTGCGAGTATCGTCCTTGATTTAGTTTAACAAAAAATATTAGATAAATGGGTAGAATTTTAAAACAAAACCGAGTAATATTTTGTCCGTAGATAATTAGAAAGAGTTAGAGGAATATAGTTCATTCAACACTATTGTTCTTCCGTTTTGTGGTCAAATTTCTAAAGCTATTTTACTTATGTTAAAGAATTTTAAAATTCACACTATTATCCGTGTACCATTTAAAATGGCTTTAGTAAACAATTGCTGCAAAAATCCTTAAGATAATTTTGAAAAAGGCAGTGTTGTCTACAAGATGTTGTTAAAAAGAAAAATTTTTTATCTCATAATTTATCTTTGAATTATTTGGCCTTTTTTATCATTATCAAAACACAAAAAAACGCAATCATAAATTAAATCACTAACGTTTCAGTACCCATACAGCACCATTACCAAGGCAAAAAAATTTAATATAGCAGGAGCTGCCACGATACTTTATCTGAAATAGCAATGGCCTCCAATCAATAAAATCAATAATCCAACGATATTGCAGTCAAATGCGGGCCTGCGCAGAAAAGCATGTGTAGACTAATAGGGATTGAGTATTTATTCTAACACATAACCTAATAAAAGAAATAGCGAATGAATTCTCTCTTTTATTATTAGAATTAGGAAACATTTTTAAGATTAATAAAAAAAAAACTTTAGGCAAAAAAGCCATTAAGCCCCCTGGTCTGGCAATACTGCAAGCCTACATAATTGACCCTTTGCATACATCAAAATTTTGTCGTGCGTATCCGTAATGGAATCTTAAACCACAAATACCGTTGTCTAATTTTCCATCTTCTGACTAACAGTTACTTTTCCAGTGAACAAAAATGTCATAAATATTTTTTTTTACAGATGTTGGAGCTATGAATGCTGCAAGTCCAGCTGCTTCTCATCCAGGTAATGATAATGCTCCATCCCACAGCCTAAGTGCTTATCTTCCGATTAGCAGTTACAGTGTACCAAAATTTCATAAATCACTTTTTCAGATTATGCTGTTTATAATAATCATCGACATACTCATGCTGATACAATTCCAGACCCTGATTCTATTGTTCCAGTTGATATAAAAGCGATATTATTAAAAAGAATCATAAATGGTGACATTACGAATTGGTTTTTGCTAAGAGGGTATCTCGTTCCTGATGGGAGGATTGAAACATGCAATGGTCCGTATGGGTTTGTGAGTGTCGATTTCCTTAACAATGATCGTTTATATGCATGCATGCATCCCTTTATGAATCATAACGAGACAAAAAACAGAGAGCATGTTGGTGGTGAGCCAATATTCGTAGCTAATGTGGGAATAGGTAACAATAAATTCAGAGCTTTCCTTTCGCCTAGTAATCTAGCGACAAGACTCAACTATCAAGAATATCTCAGAAATATGGGCCTAGAAATACTGGGACATGTTCGTTACAGAAGGACCGATCGAATTCATCCAAGGAATTCAATTGATGTTGATGGAGACTTACATGTATTCCCTGGAGAACACCGAATATATTAAATCAAATCCAAGAAAATCGATTCGCTAAAATAATCAAGGTCACAGCATTGTTCCAATACGAGTCGATTAAAAAATTTGTGGAAATTGTATTGACTATTTATTTTTTAAAGGTTTCTTGTACTTACAGACAAGAGTCAGAGATGTACGTTATAATTTTTAAATGTAGAGTCAATAAAGCACAGTATTTCGAGAAGCAGTTATATTTTTTGTAACTCTTACACTCATATTAAGACTTTTCATGGACCTCAATTGCCTGCAAAAAAATTCATCTATGCACTTAATGTAATAAATATAAACTAAAAATTAGAACACTCAAAGTGCATCTCTTGAATTTTGAATTTTTATTAATTATAGAGCTGAGAGATTCAGATTCAGTTTCAAAAATGTAAATCTGTGTTATCATTTTCATTACCCTGAATTAACTAATGAATGAATAAACTTTGCAATTTTAAAAACTTTATTGTTTACGGAAATTTTAAGCTGAAAACATTGAAAATTAAAATAAAGAAGCTTTACAATGTTGTTTCCAAATCTTGAGAAATCTTCAAGTTGTTTTTAATTCTCGGAAATTTAAAATTATTTTTAAAGGTTTTTCAGAAATTCTAAATATTTTAATAATTATTAATAAATAGTAAGTAATTAATGTTTTTAACAACAATTTTTAACTTTAAACACTTTTAGTTTATCATTATAATGTAATTGAATTTCTATCAACAAAAATGAATTTTTATCCAGAAAAGATTATTCAGTCCAAAATGAGAAAAATTTTCAAGTTTCGTATAATTTTAGAAAAAAACCATAATAAATAAAAAAATAGATAATCGCATAAACTGTTTTTTGTTGTTGTAATTTACATGCTTCGTTGATTTTTTAAAATTTTAGATTTTTTTTTGAGAAAGCTCTTATGATTTTACAGAATTAAAATTTTTTTTAAATGTCCACATTTTAAAATATATTTATAATACCTAGAAAAATATGTTTAACTTTTTGAAACTTTCAAAATCCATTAAGAGCTTTAAACTCTTAGTTTTAGATAATCAAAAAACAAATTTTACAGTCGATACTTCTTAATCTTTTGCAGTTTCTAATTTTTTGTAAAATATTGAATCCTTTAAATTCCTAAAAAATTCCTTAAAACTTTTTTAAATCTTCTTAACTGTTCTCTCAAAGTTATTGTAATTAAATAAAAATTATTTTAAATTTCTTTAGCAATCGCAAGAAAATTGTTTTTCAGCGCGATGCTTTTTCTATTGTTCCTTACATGAAGGATTATACTTTGAAAAAACCCCACCCCTATTCTTCCTAGGAACTTTTAATTTTAAATCGCTATAAATGAAAAATTGTTAATTTAAAAAAATGACAATGAATTTAGTTATTCACCTCTTAGAATTTATTATTATTCTTCAAAATTAAACTTTTCTAAAAATTAAATAAAAATAAACCGTTTGAAGTTGCATATCGTTAAAATGTCAATTTTGAAAATTTTATAATTTTTAATTTAGTATTTTCTAAATTTAGGATTTTCCAAGTTCCATAATTTTCGATTTTTCCGTTTTGGCAATTAAAAATTCTATTATTTTCATCATCTATATTTAAAATTTCTTTAATTTGAATGTTCCTATCTCGAAGAATTTCTACTGTTTTTTTTATTAATACGAATTTAAGAATTTTGGTATATAGATTTTTAAACCTAAAGAATTTTTAATTGCAAACGTATAGAACTGAATAATTTCCAATCTTAAATCCTGAAACTTTAACTATTTAAGAGGAAAGCTTTAAATGTTGCGTAAGTTTCTCTCACATGCAATAAATATTAGAGCATCCTCAAAATTAAAATAATAAAAAAAATTTTATTCCATTATTCTAAATTGTATATTTCACACGTGGATTCACCTTGCTGTGCAGGATTGAACTATGGTTTTAGATAACACTTTCAAAATTTAGACATATAATTTTATATACTAAATCAGTAAGTTTAAAAATTTTTAAAGCGTAAGTGAATAAGAGAGCGGATAAAGGTCTTTTTATCAAAATTATCAACAACGGTCGACATTCTTTGTGACTTGACATCGAATTACTCTTAAGGAATTTTTAATTTTAAATATCTCCTGAGTTGTTTTAAAAGCTTCATAACATTATTTTAGGGGTTTCCTTCTAACTGCTGAGAGAACCGATACAGGGATTTTGATTAAAATTATCAACAAAGGTCAAAATTCATTAAATCACTTGAAATCGAACTACTCTTACGTAATACTTAAACGACCTCGAGGGTGAATTTTATCATTTTGACTTCGCGGAATTTCTTTAATTTATAAAATTTAATGCGAGGGCTACTCACTGAGAAATCTGCGAATTTAAAAACTATGAATGCGGCAGCCTGAATCGAATTCGCATACAGAGTGCTAAGATTTTCTCAAGATTATCAGAAGTGCTGAGAATTCCAGATTTTCTCAAGAACGGGACCCTCTAAGGAAATCAGAATCGGCTAAGATCGTCTGTTTTCGGCTGAAGATCAACTCATTGATGTTGTGCATGACGAACGTGTGAATGTTTCCTGGTGTAAATACTGAACGTTCGGCAAATGATTGAGAAGACTTCTAAGAGTTCCAATGGTTCATAAAATCATTCTCCTAAGACTTTCAGTGCGGCAATTTGAGATTTTAAGGGTTAAGGCAATTTAGCAGGTGTTCGTCACGAGTGGCCAATAGGTAAGGTGAGTAGGGACAAACAAAAAACTTATAGCAAATATAAGGTTGAACTTGGTTAAGCATAGGCTAAAGGGAAAATCAAAAGGAAGGTCTGGAGAAAGGAATAGAGAAAGTTTTTTAATATAATTCCACTTAATTCTTAATTGGTCACAGTAATTTTAGTTCCTCATCTATTGTGCTCGTCAACTGATTGTCGGTAAGGTCAAAGTCACGTGAAAAAGCGAAATAATTGAAATTCCTGTATAAATCAAAATTTCGCCTAGCTTATCCGTAACGGATATATGTGTCTCAGCGTAAAAATAACATAAAACTCTTTTTAACAGAAATCGGTGCTCGGCGTAAGGATGGTATAAGCGGTCATGGCAGAGATGGTACTGAACGTCAAAATCACCAACCAGGTAATGCTAATGCTCTATCTCGCTGTCTATGTTCTTACCTTCCAATGTACAAAAATGTCATAAATCTCTTTTTTTACAGAAGAAGGTGCTATGAATAATGGTAATGACGTTAGACGTGGTAGAGGTACATACTTTACATGTACAATGTACAATGACAATGTACATACTTTGTTCAAAAAATTCAGAATATTAGCAAGGAAAAAGTCATCACAGACATTAGAAGTCTTATTCATGAATTAGGAAAGCAAACAGTTTTTCAACCAGTTTTAATTGAACAGATTTCAAATAGTTTGTCTTAGAAGAAATTGAGGACCATGTGTCAAAGAAACTTTAAAGGACAGGCTTAATAGTTAAAACAAAACATTTTTAATAATAACCAGCTTTTTACCTTTAACTTTATGGCCTAATAATTCCGTGCACGTTTTCGCTTTATTTCTCGAAAGGTAATGTGTTACATGTTTGTTGGCTCTATAACAAATAAATTGAGCAGATATGACAAAATCAGATAAACAAAAGCTATCTCTGCTCGTATCTAGAATTAATGAACATCGTCACTCTCTTATTTGCCTACGTGTTTTTGATAAATTTTACAGGTTTGTGTACCTAACATAATATCAAAAAAAATTATTTTTTCTAATATTTAATTTAAAATCTGAATTAGGAATGTGAAATTTATAATTTTATCTTTGCAATCTATATTTACTTTTAGTGACGCGCTGCCAGATAGAAATCTTCTCACATATGGAAACTACATGAATGATGATTAATCCAATGTTTTATTTAATTAGTAAATATTTTTCTCCACTTTTCCTTATAACTCAGCCATATACAATTTACAATAATTATTTGCATTTAAAAATTTTTTAAATCAATATTTAATTGCAATTCCAGGTTCCTAGCTTCAAAAATTTGCAACATATAAAAGATAAAAGACCAAGCCCAACGCCAGGTTATAGGTTTAATTAAGAATATTATTTTAAAATTTGTCTTCAAAGTACAATATAAACACAATTTCATAAACCCTGATCTAGAAATGAACTTCTAAAGGTGAAATTAAAAAAATTTCAAGATTTTTTAGATTTATTTTTTCATTAAATTCCTTATTAACAAATAAGACTATTGTTGAAAAAGGGGCTTTTGCATTTTTTTTCTGTTAAAGGAATAATGAATCTTTTTTAATAGAGTCAAAACCAAATTTCGTATTTATTGGACTAAAATTCATATGAGCAATCTTATTTAAAATTGGCTTTGTATTTCTTTTAAAAATTTATTTATACCTGATATTGATAAATCACATTTATTATAATTGTTTTAATTATTTTGATGATTATCATATATTTTTTTAATAACTCACTTTGCATTTAAGAACATTCTCCCTCAGTAATTAATATATTCCTTTCTCTTGTGTTCAAATTTATTTGTGTTTGTTATTTTAGCAAATATACAAAAACATATTTAACAAAATTCTAAACAAAAAGGAACACTTTTCTGTTGATAATTAACAATTATTCTCAAATATACAATTTCGTCAAACAGTTAAGCAACTACCTTTTGAAAAAATATAATTATCACCAAATATTTTCAATATCCCAATATCAACTACGAAAGGTTTTGAACAATATTTTCATTATTACCTATTTGTATTATTATTTCATATACATATACATATTCCACAATATCAGATAAACTCATATTTTCATAAAATTTGAACTAAAAAACACATTATGAAATTATTTAATCCTCTGTCCTAAATCATGCTCAATATAAACCGTTTCAAAATTAATTGTGATTAGATTTTATAAAAAATATATTCACTTGATTCCTATTTATTTAAAGTGGGTATTAAAGCAGTGAATTTTCCTTTGCAAATTTTTATAAATTTCGATCAAAGTTCGATTATTTATCAATTTTTAGAACATGATTCATGAGAGAAATTTAAGATACTTTAATCAATTTTTGAAGGTATAGAAATTCTAAAATGTTAACCTGGTAGTATTGGTGTTGAAAATACACCTTATCAGAGTTATAGAAATTTCAAAATTCAAAAACTCAAATGAAAACTTAAATTTCAAGCCAAACAGCGTAAATTACGAAAATAAGTTAAGAAAAGAAAAAATTAGCTTTTTGGAAGCCCTACAAGAATGTCCTTATTCTTTTTTGAATATTCTTAAAAAATCAAAAAGTCATATGGTGACTCTACAAAAAATAATAAAAAATACCATTACGCAGTTAAACTATAAAGAAAACGAAAAAATATGTATAGAAATAAATTGAGGACCCAAAAGAGTCATCCAAATTCGTCAAAAATCACTTTTTGATTTCACGCTTTTTTTATTCATGATAAAAATTATAAACGTTTGTTTTTGGCAAAAAAGACACAAATTTAATAGAAAAATTATTTTTAAATAATATCTGAGATTTTGACTTAATACCTTTTTACTCACGAGACACGTGATGAGAATGTGCTCTCTAAAGCTAAAGGAGCTTTAACCAAAGAGAATTCGCAATCTGTAAATTCCATTTGTGCTTTAATTTAAAAAGTCCTAAGAAAAAATGAGGCAGATGGATTTAAAAAAAATAAGTATCGAACTAATTTTTTGGTGTCAGTCAGTGTCAGTCAGTTTCTCGAATCACTAAAGTCATCTAATACTTGGTCGACATTATGGATACAGCGACAGATTTGTAATGTCACATAGAATTCCACTCGCCCACGTTCGCTACATAAAGACCGATAGAATTAATCCAAATAATTCAATTATTGCTGATGGATACGTATATGAACCATAATAATAGAAGAATTTTAAATTATACATTTCAAATTAACAGTTAATAAGAGACTTATTTCACGAAACCTAATGTTGGATATTGAATTTGCATAATTATATTCTAAGTAATTTCATTCTTCCTAAAAATGGAGAATAATATTGAGGCTTGTGAATTTCGACTTGTGTGTATGTTCAGCAACGGTAAAATCGACGCCCATGCCCTTTTTAGAGAGAAGGTAATTTTCTCATCAGCACAGTTATAAGTAAAGTGTTTTTATTAAATTATAATTACATTAAACTTTTATTTATGGTGTTTCTCGAATTCATGGCAGGGGATCGTAATCCATAAATCACGAATTTTCAACAAAATGGTTAAATCCTGGATAAAAAGAAATGTTATTGAAATTAAAAACTGCATTAAATAATTAAAAAAATTGCGTCATATAATTACATGACTTCTCAATCCTTTAAATAGAATTAGAGAAGTTCGTCATCTCAGCTGAGATTTTCCTGCTTGGAATTTGTATTTCCTGCTCAGAATGATTTTCTAAATCGCCTTAGGTTGCAGAGGTTGTTCTTTGTTACCAGTAGACATTTTTATACGTTTCGATTCATTTTGTAATATTCTAGGCATCTGGTACTTTTGTTCACGATACAGGTGTGTCTTTTAGCAACAAAAATTATTTCTGTGGCCAGGAAAAGGAGGGTCTTCTCGCCCCGACGATATAAATGAAAGGGGTAGCGGTTTGACCGAAATTATTCTTGTGGCCAGTCACAGGCGTCCCCTTCTGTGCCATGATGTTGGAAGGGGTAAGGTGTTCGACCAACACTATATCTGTAGCCAGCCACAGCGGTGCTTTCTCGCCCACCCGAGATGTTGGAAAGAGTTACAGCTTTGACGAAATTAATTTCTGTGACTAGTGATAAGTTGTATGAATTCCTTGAATTTCAAAAATTCCTTAAAATTCCATGAATTCCATGAATTTCTTGAATTTCATAAATTCTTTTAATTCCATGAATTCCATGAATTTATTGAATTCGTTCAATCCATTAATTCCGTAAACTCCCTGAATAACGTCAATTCCATGATCTCGTTTGATTTTAGTAATTCCTGTAATTCCTTAAATTGTATGAATACCTTGAATGCCATAAATTCTGTAAATTTTATGAATGCCGTAAATTTCATGAGTTCCACTGATCCATTGAATTTCATGAATTCCTTGAATTCTTCAAATTTCATCAATTCCTTTAATTCCTCAAATTGCGTAAATTTTTTGAATTCCATTTTTTCATGTAATTCCACGTATTCCTCGAATCCCATGTACTCCTTTAATTCCATGCATTCTTTTAATTCCCTAAATTCCTTGAATTCCATAAATTCCATAAATTACGTTCATTACGTAAATTTAATCAATTCCTATTATTCCTTAAATTCCTTGAATTGCATGAATTCCATGAATGCATTTATTAACATGATTTCCGTAAATGTTACGAATGCATGAATTTCTTGAATTGAATTTCTTGACTTGCGTGAATTTCCTAAATTCCATAAATTCAACCAATTCCGTAAATTTTATTGATTCTTGCAATGTCTTGAATTGCATGAATTTCTTGCATTCCATCAAATCTGTTAATATGATAATTTTGAAAGGGTCGGGAATCCAAATAATTAACACACGTTTATGGTACAGCAAGAAGGCACTTTTATTAGACCCGAAAGGAACGCTTGTCAAAATACACAGACCTCTTTGAGAGTTCGGCACAGACTGACTGACCGGTGGGAAGTGCGCCGGTAGGCAGCATGAAACAACGTAGTAGAGTTAGTCGAGTAAGGGCGCCAAATTCAAAACTCCAATAGATAAATTCCTTGAATTCCTTGAAGTGAATGAATTCCTTAAATTCCATGAATTCTGTATATTCTTCAAATTCCATAAATTCCTTCAATGCCATAAATTCCTTTGATCCAATGAATTGCATGGATTCCCTGAATTACCTTAATTCTTTCAATTTCTTAAATTTCGTAAATTGCATTAATATCTTTAATTCCTTGAATTTCGTGAATTCTATTAATTCTCTAAATGCGCACGCTCAGCCTGCTGCCTTGCTGAAAATATGCTATATGGAAAACTAGAAAACAAATGTTCGATACCGTTAATTTTTGTTCCCCTTACCGACAATTGTTTACTGTTACCGACAGTGTATACACTACGTTCAAAAAAAGTCAGAATATTCAAAATAAGAAGGTGATAAAAGGCATTATAAACGTTTTCACGAATCAGGAAAGCAATTAGTTTTTGAGCAACAACGTTAGAGAAGAGTAATAGAATATTTTTTCTTTGAAGAAATTGGTTAGTATGTGCGAAAGAAGCTTATTTAAAGCACAAGCCTAAGAGTTGACAAAAAAATTCAATGATGAGCTGCTTTTTAACTGAAAGTTTATTGCTAAATAATTCCTTGTGTGCGTTCGAATTTTTTCTTGCGCAAAAGATAACGTATTGGGTCCATTCCACGGGAGATTTATCCCTAATTTTTTTTTGCATGAAATATATATTTTTTCGTTATTTAATGAGAAATATTTAACATATATTTTTTATTTCAATATAATATGCAATGAAGATCCTTTTTTGGTCATCATGACAGTATTGCATAGAAACGTACGAGATTATGAAAAGCAACAGAAATGAGCTTTTTCAAATTCTTAAAAAAAAAACGTTCAATTTTTTCGACTGATTTAACTTTTTAAATTAAACTACTATTGATTCTGCTATGTGCAACAGCAGCCATGTTACAATTTTTATAAACCTCTTTATTTTCAGACAATGTTTAACCTGTAGACTTTCAAATGTACCGCTATATATAGCCCCTACTGCGTTTAACGTCTGCATAAACACTCAGTAATTTTCAGTTGCTCACCGGAAACGAGGATACTCCTTGCATCCATGTCGCGTCATCTCTTAGGAGTTCGCAAACTAAATCAAAACTCGCAATTAAAATCAACCTTATTTCACTCATTAGTTTGAAAACTCCACTTAGTGCGCGAATAATAATTATTTTTACTTAAAATATACTGTTGTTTATAGCCTTTTTTCGTTCGTTCTTCCTAACCTTAAATTTCCACATGGTTTCAAAATTGCTTAGTGATTTTATCATCAGGAATTGAAATTCGAATCCATTTTTTTTGCCAGAATTGGTTCACTTGATTTGACTTTTCAAGTTCGCCGCATTCTTTACAATGAGCCTTCAAATACAAAACAAGTTACCAATTTCTCGCCTAAAGCCAAATTTCTTAACCGCTTTGTGGCCCGATTACCGAACCGGATCCCGGCCGCTATTGAAGCTGGAATCCGATCAGTTTGCCGTGATATTTTTAGCCGGATCCCAGCCGGATTCCCCAAACAATGCCTGGCTTAAACCGGGGCCATCCAGCCGCGACATGGCCGGATCCCTGTTTGGATTCCTACATGGGTTAAGACGATCACTTTCTTTAACATAATAATTTTTAAAAATGTATATTTTGGAAATTTTGTATATCATATTAAAATAAAAAAATACATGCTAAATATTTTTCATCAAAGAACGAGAAAAAAATTGGGTGAAACATATGGGAAGAGAGAATTAGAGTTTTTGGAGAAATTAAATTAAATTAAATTAAATAGAATTTCTAAAACAAAAAAATTAATATAATGAAAGTAATATGTGTACAGTAAACCTTCAAACTTTAGAAGATTAGAAATAAATTATTTGAAGTAAATTTACGAAAACATAAAACAATAAAAAATGCAAGTAGATATTTTAAAATGTATAATTATGTTTGAATTGGAATTGGAACTCGTGAAAAGTGGCGTTTTCGCTTAAAATCGGAGTCGAAGCATATTTTTTCTCATTTTTTCAGAAAATTATTTTTAACAGAAATCAGCAAGATTGAAGATCAGAATTAGGAAAGTAAAGAATCTCAATAAAAAAAACTTACTTATAAGCAAAATTGCAGATTGAATGCTTTTCAGAAATATTTGTAAAACTACGGAAAGAATTCTACATTTATTACGTCTTGTAGCAAACGACTTTGAGGCTAGAAAACGTATCTACGTTTTAAACTTCTTGATTACAACACGAGTACGCCATATCGAGCGGTGGGACGATCGCGAAACTTTTTGGATTACGTAAGGGAACTTCCAATATCACGAGAGACCACGAATATTTGTATACAATCGTCGTAGGGTCCAATGAAATAAATTATAGAAAATATAAGCGGGTGAACTTGGGCAAGGATAGTGTAAAGGGAAATCAGGAAGAAAGAGTGGTGAAAGGAATAGAGAAATATTAATTTATTATGTGTATCGATAATGTCGATTATATAACTTTCTCACTTTACAACCTAATTAAAACCACTGTATAATAGAAAAAATTCTTTTAGGGTATATGTAACAGAACACGCATTTAGAAATCCCATTGCCGAAGTGCTTAATTTCTAACAGTACCTTTTCCAGTGTATCGGTGCTTGGAATAATAATGCTATAAGCCGTGGTGGCAGAACTCGTACTGAACGTCAAAATCGCCAACGAAGTAATGCTAATTATCTATCCCGCTCTCTATGTGCTTCTATTTTAATATAGAAAGTTGTCATAAATCTCCTTTTTACAGAAGAAGGTGCTATGAATAATGGTGGTGGAGTTGAACCTGGTAGAGGTGGTCGTAGTAGTGTTCGTGAGCCTAGGAATCAATTTCCAAATCCTAATCCAGGTAATGTTGATGCTCCAATCCGCTGCCTCAGCCACAAGCGATCATCTTCTGACTCAATGTTCATTTTTAAGCATACGAAAATGTCATAATCACGTTTTACAGATTTTGTTACTTGGATGAATCATGAACATAAGCATGGTACTGAAATTCAAAATCTAGCTCCTAATCATACGAATCGTCCTCAAAAATATTTGGTAATATAACAAGTCGTAAATGCGAGTACGGCAGAGAGGCATGCGCTTAGTGGAGAACTCCTACCTACTCCAAACATTACGAAGTGCAATGTTCCATTTGGCTACGCTATTGTTGATATGGATGGAAGCGAACGTTTATATGCGTGTCTCAAACCCCTTTCGCTTCATAGCGAGTCTGAAAACAGGGTGCATAGTGGTGTTTTCCCAGAATTCGTCACTTTTGTAATAAGAGAAGGTGTGGTTCCACGTAGACTCGAAGGCGTTATAACGACTACCGATGCAAAAATAACGCATTACGGATACAGGAATCGATTTGTAATGTCACATAGTCATCCACCCGCAGACGTTTGCTACATAAAGACCGATAGAATTAATCCAAATATTTAAATTAATGCTGATGGATACGTATATGATCCATAATAATAAACGAATTTTACATTGCAAATGTCTAATTAACAGTTAATGAAATACATATTTCAAGAAACTATTATTTCTTGCAACACCTATCCCTAATGTTGGATTTTGGATTTGTCAAAATTATATGCTAAGTAATTTCATTTTTCTAAAAAATTAAGAATAACATTGATGCATGCAAACTTGGACTTGTACCTTTTCAGGAACGGTTAAATGAACGCCCATGCGCTGTTTAGAGATAAGTTACTTTTCTTACCAGCACAGTGGTGCGCAAAAAAGTGTTTTTATTGAATTACAATTACTTTTAACTTTCATTTATGGTGTATCTCCAATTCATGGCAGGGGTTCGTGAACCATATAGCATGAGTTTTCAACAAAATGGTTGAATCCTGAATAAAAAAAAAATGTTATTAAAATCAAAAACTGCATTACATGATTAAAAATTTGCGTCATATAATTCCATTACTTCTCAATCCTTAAAATAGAATTAGAGCAGATCGTCATCTCAGCTGATATTTTCCTGATTGGAATTTGTATTTCCTGCTAAGAATAATTTCCTGAATCGACTTAGGTTAAAGAGAATCCCTTCCCACCTCCCAGGAAATGTTTAAAAGGGGTATGAAGTTCGAACAACACTATGTTGTTAACAGATGTGTCTCGCGACACCCTTAATATGTTCGAGAGGCGTATGGATTTGCCAAAAATTATTTCTGTGACCAGTAAGAGGAGGGTCTTCTTGCCTCGACGATATAATGAAAACGGGTACAGGTTGGACCAAAAGTGCCAAGGAGATGTTGGAAGGGGTAAGGTGTTCTACCAACATTATTTT
Source organism: Druon quercuslanigerum (assembly GCA_010014905.2). Taxonomy (NCBI): domain Eukaryota; kingdom Metazoa; phylum Arthropoda; class Insecta; order Hymenoptera; family Cynipidae; genus Druon; species Druon quercuslanigerum. Next base: position 38,141 of record JAAAKG020140512.1, read on the forward strand.
TGTGGCTAGCCACAGCGGTGCCTTTTCGCTTAGCCGAGATGTTGGAAAGAGTTTCTGTGACTCGTCATAAATTACGTGAATTCCTTCAATTTCACGAATTCCTTTAATTCCTTGAAGTGCATGAATTCCTTAAATTCCATGAATTCCGTAAATTCCATGAATGTCGCAAATCTCATAAATTTTTGAAATTCCATAAATTTCTTTAATTCCATTAATTATGTGAATTTTTGTTCCACTTACCGACAATTTTTTAATGTTACCGTCAGTGTATACACTTTGTTTAGAAAAGTCAGAATATTCAAAAGGACACTGTGATAACAGACATTATAAACGTTTTCACGAAGCAGGAAAGCATTTAGATTTTGATAAAAAACGCTTAAGAAGAATTATAAAATTCATAAAAATTCCATGAATTCCATGAATTACATGAATTACTTGAATTCCATGAATGCCTTTAATTCCACGAATTCAGTATATTCCTTAAATTGTATGAATTTTCTGAATTCCATAAATTCCTTGAATTCTACGAATTCCGTAAATTTTATTAATTCCTGCAATTTCTTAAATTCCATGAATGTATGTACGAAAGAAGCTTAAAAGCACAAGCCTAAGAGTTGAAGAAAAATCCAATGATGAGCAAAAGATAATTTATTGGGTCATTCCACGGGAGGTTAACCCCATAATTTTTTTATTTGCGTAAAATATATAATTTTTCGTTTTTTGTTGAGAAAAATTAATTATGTATTTTTCATTTCAATATAATATGCAATGAAGATTCTTCTTTGCCTAGTATGTCAGTATTACATAGTTACGATTTTTATAAAATGATCTACTTTCAGACAATATTTAACCTGTAGACTTTCAAATTTACCGCCATATATAGCGCCTACTGTGTCTAACCTCTGCGTAGACACTCACAAATTTTCAGTTTTGCACCTGGAACGAGGATGCTCCCTGCACCCACGTCTCGTCGTCTCTTCGAAGTTTGCAAATCAAATCGAGACTTAGTGTGAATTAGGGCGGGAATAATAACTATTTTTAATTAAAATATATTGTTCTCAATACACTTTTTTCTTTCTTTATTCCTAACCTTAAAACGCCACGATGTTACGAAATTGCTAAAAGATTCGATCATCGGGAATAAAAAGTCGACTTCATTTTCCTTGCCAGAATTGGTTTACCATGAAGTTTTTAGCCGGATCCTGGCTGGATAGCCCAAACAACGCCCGGATTAAACCGGGGCCATCCAGCCGGGACATAGCCGGATCCCTGTTTGGATTCCTACATGGGTTAAGACGATCACTTTCTTTAACAGAATAATTTTCAAAAATTTATTTCTCGGGAATTTTGCATATCATATTAAATTAAAAAAAGACATACAAAATATTTTTCAGCAAAGAACGAGACCAAAAATTGGATGCAAACAAAAATTCTGTGGATAAATTTCACGCGGAATGACCCATTACATTTTCGTTATTCCTATTACTAATAAATCCAAAAGATATGAAAAACTCAGATACTAAGAATGTATGCTTCTCAGTACAATTGTAAATAATCTATAAAAGTAGCTGCTTATGAAGAAATTCTTCTTCGCAAGCATCAGTCTTGAGTTCACAATCTTTATTTCTGTTTGTATCGTGAAATAATGAGAATCGTCGCCATATTATTTGCCTACGTGGCTTTGCTAAATTTTGCAAGTATGTGTTCCTAATATAATATACAAAAATGTTATTATTCCTAATATTTAATTCTTCTTTTTAATTAACAATTTAAAATTTATAATTTAATCTTTGCAATCAATATTCAATTCTCGTTGCGCGTTGTCTGATCAAAATCTTGTCACATATGGAAACTAAATAATAATATAATAATAATTTATTTTTTAATTTGCGATATGAAAAGAATTATTTATTGACAGAATGAAAAGAATAAACTAAATGCTTATATTTGCTATGTTATTTATATTCAATAAATGTCACAAAATATTTGTACGAAATAATTAGAAGGCACAAAAGGATGAGTTCCGTAACCTCCAAAAATGGGCGTTTTATATTTTTTCTCTGTTAAAGAAGTAATGAATCTTTTAAAATGGGATTGGAATAAATTCCGTCTTTTTTTAGAAAATAGAATTGAAATATTTCATTCTAAATTAGCTTAATCAATAAACAATTAATAAGTAAGTACTTAAGATATTCCATTCTTTCCAGTTCAAAGGCATTGTGATTTGTTAGTTTAGCAATTATTAAAAAAAATATTTAACTAAATTTCGAACCAAAATAGACGCTTTTTGGTTAATAAGTTATAAGTATTTCGACATATATATATATATATAATTTTATTAATATTTATTATTTACATTACTTTATTATTATACATATCATAATCATTACCAAAATGGTTAAAATAAGGAAAACTTTAGTTTTACTGTAATAAGAGTGAATTCTAGGTCATTACCCGTTTCCCAGTCAAGTAGCCACACTGATCAACCTAATTTGAATTTCAAAATCATTTATCTCTTATGAAATTTCTGCTACTCAACACATTACGAAATTATTTAATTATCTGACTTGAATCTTTATAAATAAAAAGCGTTTCAAATTAAATTGTTAATTGGATATAAGAAAAAATTATGCACTCAGTTCCTTTTACTTAAAGTGTGTATGGGATGTCTAGATGTTCCATTGAAAATTTGTATGAATTGCGATCAACGATCGATTATCAATTTGCGGAACTCAACTTTATCAGTAAGAAATGTTTTTTTTAAACATCGACAACAAATTGCAATCGAAAAAAAATTTAAAAACAAGAATGTCAGACAAAAATCAAAAAGATGAAAAAAATGAAAAGGCAACCAATCCCCTTGATTTTAAGCAATAAATATTAATAATAAAATTTAATTTAAAATTTCAATTTAATTTGAAACGCTTTTTATTTATGAAGATTCAAGTCAGATAATTAAATAATTCCGTAATGAGTGTTGAGTTGCAGAAATTTCATAAGAGATAAAGCCAGGGGGCAACCAATTTTTACGAAATGAAAAATTATAAAAAAGAAACAATCCCTTTACACTTTATATATATCTACGCAATAACTTTAAAAAAACTTAAGTTTATCGTAAAAATATTTAATAATTAATTGCTGACAATCGTTTGAAAACATTCACTTACTCCTCTTTTTCTTTCTTTTGTCTTCTTTATTATCATTATTATCAAATCACAATAAAGAACATTGAAAATACAGAATAACATATATTAACAACGTTTCGGCACTCATACAGCACTCTTATCAAGTCGGTGTGTCAGCTTCGCGGGAGATGTAGCTCGCGCCTCCTCGGCGGCACGGGGTGATCCGGGTGGCGAACACCTCTCGGTTACGATATACGGCCCTGTGTTTCTCGGTAACCACAAGCGGATGAACTCCTCCTTCGTTCGGAGTGGTGAAGTTGGCAAGATTAATAGGCCTCGTGGTTTGGGTGGTTTGTTCGGGCAGCCGATGATGATGGCTGGCCCCTAAGTGATATTTCGCGGCGGAAATACGTGCCTATTTTCCTCAGCGAAAGTGGGTATCCTAGGGTTTCGTCGGATCGAGGGACGGATTACTCGGGGAATATTCACCCTTCTCGAATTCCTCCTTTTCACTGGTGCCAGCCAAATATTTATTCTCATGTACCATGAAACTAGGCGACAAAGCTTGGCAGCAGCAACTCGCTGATTCAAGAGGTTTTCCTCGCGCTGTTGTTGAGCGACGGCATCCCTCCTGGTCCGTGCCTCTTCTAAGGCCTCGTCAGCGGTCCTCCTGGAATGACTGTCACGAAGCCGCGATAAAGGAACAGCGGCCCTCCTAGACCGACTGTCAATGCATAGTTAAGGGTGGCAGCGGTCCTCCTGAACCGACAATCCCTGACAAATCTGCGTTCGGGTGCAGCAGCGGCTTCTGGAGCCGACTTCGCGCTGTAAAGGCCGTAGGTGCGACAGTTGTCCCGTCTTCTAGACCGACTGTCTCTGCAGGGATGACGAAAGATGTGAGCGGCAGCGCGGGCAGACTCCAAAAGGAAACGCCTTGTTGTGTGACATGCGTCACGGATGGCGATTATGCGGCGCCAGGTATCGTCAGCGGTCCCTCTGGATTGACGGGTTCCGACCGCGGCGGGGGTGGTGCCTCTCCTCAGTGGCCCTCCGACCCCATCTGTATCACGAATTCGATTGCCCGGCAGGTCCTCCTGGACCCGGTCGTCAAGTGCGCTGGCTACCCCGCGCACTCTCAGTTCGCCCTGTCATCAAGGGTGGTTTCGATTGGTGCACTACTCAGGGGTAGCTGACGAAGCTCTTTGCGCGGCGAAATCCTCCTTTGCCTCTTCCCCTCGGCGATAATCTACAGACCCGACTGTAAGGGTGCGCTGCTGGTGACGATCAGAGAACTGTACACGACCGTCCGTACAACACAAAACGCTGTCACTGGACCAAGGTGGGCGCAATATAAACTCCCGTCGTGAGGCGAAGCACACAAAGAGAGAAAGTGGATAGCTAAAATAAGAAAGAGAAAGGAAAATTAAACAAACAATCACTGCTTTGAAACTTTATTCCTCCAAAATTTGTGCGGGTACAGTAGAGGAGTCAACGCCGGACGACCTCTAAGAAATACGAAAACAAACTGGTAATACCGAGTCGCTCCCGCTTCTCGCTAGCCGAGCGTTTAGCGTTCCGAGGCAGTGGGTCGCGTTTCGAGCCTGCTGAGCAGCCGTCGCAACCAAGCGGAGGGGATCGTCAACCAGGCCCGCTAGTTTCGTTCCGCAGCGCAACGACTCTACTCTAACTTAATCTAGTATTTTTAAGCTAACTTTAATTAAGAATTAAAAATATAAGCAAAGCTCTAAAAATCGTAGAAATTTAACCCTACGCCTAATTCTATCTTAGCTTCATGAGTCCGGAAGAATCATAAAGGTAGGTCAAATGGGACGATAGTTCAGTCGTCCTGTCTTGCAACTAACTTATTTGTAACATTAAGCTATTAATTTGTGTTTTCACGGTATTTAAATACTTACTTCTCTGTTTCTTAACAACTTCCGTTATTCTAGTTAAGTTATTTATTATAATTGTTGTACGTGTAGATATGTTTACATGTGTGCACGTGAATCTATTTAGAAAGCTTAATTAATATTATTTCTATTTTAATTCGCATACTTCATTTGCCCAAGGGAGTTAGGTTTCATTTTCTAGACTTTTGGTTAATGTTCTTTAAGAATTTTATTATTTTAATTATTTAAGTTATTTATTCTCTTTAGTAACGGTCCGGAAAATAATATATCAACGTTCTTTAAATTTTAATTTAAAGTTGCCGTTGGATCTCTCGATTTTTGGATGGTTGAGCTTCCCGGTTGCACCGGCATATGTGGCGGAGAAGGAAGGGTAGAGAGAGGGGGAGAGGGAAGAGAAACAAAAAGATGGTAAAGAGTACGCGCTAGTGTAAGAGAGAGAGGACTGAAAAGAGCGTACGTGACCCGGCCTGCCGCCAAGTTGTCGTCGATGGTAAACACGGCCCGTGAACGTGTTTGGCTCGCTATCGACACTCACCCCGGTGGAATTTTGCACCCATTAAGGTTTTGTTACTGCCTTCACATTTTTCTTTCCTCTGATTTCTTTTTGTCTGAAATTTATTTTCAGATTACAATTAAAGCATTTTTTGTTTGTTCGTAATGGTCTAAGTTTGGTCGTTGGATTCTTGTTTTTTCCAGAAGTATGCATCAATTTGGTTACTACGCGTTAAATAGGATGTTTACTTTGTGAATTATTCTAATTTGAATTTCTTAAATTTTAATAAAATATGGAACCTTTGGATTGGACTTTGGACTTTGGACCTTTGAACCTTTAAGAATGATCAAATTAAATTAAAAAACCTAAAAACCCTTATTCCATTAAAATAATAAAAACATAAAATATGAAAGAAAGAAAAAGATAAGAAAGGGGATGCGGTTGTTTGCCCTCTAAATTTTCTTACCTCTTTTTTAATTTTGCGTGAAATTTTTTTCAGACTACAATTAGAGCATTTTCTGTTTGTTCTTAGTGGTAAAAATTTGGTAGTTGGATTCTTGTTTCTACAGGATTTTGGATCAAGTTAATTATTGGACGATAAATAAGATTTTTAATTTGGAAATTAATATGATTTGAATGTCTTAAATTTTAGTAAAATATAAAACTTTTGGACAAACGACTTCAAGGATGATCAAATTAATTTCTTGGACAAAAAGACATAAGATACAGTAAAATCTTTGATAACAAAATAGTTTTAAATTATATCTTAAAATTTACCTTTTACCCTTTTTCTCACAAGGCTCGTGGTGAGAATGTGTTCGTTAGAACCGTAGGAGCTTTGGAAAAAGTGTTTTTATTCAGAAACACGCATGAAAGAATGAAATAGTGCAACAGATAGAAATAAAAAAAAACATAATATTAACGTTTTGGTTTATTCACAGTTTATATTCCTAAGCATATTCAAATTTTAATAAATTTGCCCAACTTTCAGAATTATTTCAATTCTATATATTTTATTATTTTAATAAATTCTCCGAATCACTAAATCATCAAAATTATGCACAAAACTTGAAATTCTGTAAATTATGTGACATTGAATTACTCTTTTGTGATGCCTGGACGAACCCTAAAGTGATTTGGTCATCCGTACTTCGTCTGCACTTCATCCTTACACGATTTTTCTAGGAATGCTTGCCCTTAATAATTTTGTCAGTTAAAGGACGATAAAATGCATCCTTTTTTTAAATTCTGGATAGATTCCATACGCCCCTGATGATTTAAAAGGGCAGAATGACACTACGGCCGATTCCAAATTTTGTTTCTACACCCTGGGTCGCGAAATTCCAGTCGGCCTTCTTCAAGGCTTGGTCCTGACTTACTCCTTTTCATAAGTTCGGATTCGCTGGAAACCCGGGAAGTTAACTTCCATCACGTGGTTCAACGTTGATTCTTCATCTTCGGCATATATAATTTTAATTGTATTCGAACTGGTTTATCCTAGTGGGTATTCCACGGCCAGTTTTTCTAATGTTAGCTTAAACAAGATAAACAATTAATTCAAGAGAGACTCAACATCGAACACTCTTTAGCCCACTACCTTGCTTCTCAGTGCATCCGAGCATGGAGTCAAATCGAGAACCTCACTCCTGTTTTTAATCAGAAATGTGGGAGTATTAGCCTGATTCAGAATGTCCAGCTCTTTCACTGATATTTGTGTGTGGTGACTGTTTGCATCACAAACCAACAGCAAAGGAATCCTGTTCTCCTGGCGGTGCTGAATGCTCTACTGCCCCTGAGCCTCACATTAATAGTGAGATCTCTGAAGAAAAGCTTGGACACCATGATTACATCCATATCCTTGACGAATATGCACGTTCTTGGCGTCTTTTCGCACCGCTTCTGGTGGATTGCCCCCTCAGGAGTCTTTCACTTTTGGCGTTGGTCTAAAGGAGGGTCTCGAAACGGACCCCTTATTATTTTTGTTTTGTGTTTTGTACGTGTTTCTATCACAGATGTACGAGGCGCTAGGGAACTAAGAACAACCCCCGCAGTCCCTGGGTCTCTGTTAAGAATCCTTCTCTCCCACTGGTGCCATTAAGCTTTTGAAAATGCAATCACTTCATGTCCTGGAAGAATGAGACCTCGTACTCTGATATTCCAGGAGGCTTTAGCCACACCATATGGTTACTGTTTCCTTTACATACTCATAGGATCGACCCTTAATTTACTAGTAGGATCCTTAATCCATAGTAGCTACATCTTGCGGTGCAGCCTGTCTGGATCACCTATTCCAGATCTATGTTCCGATGAGACCCATCAGACAATTCTCTGTCGCTGATTATAAAAATATTTTTAAAATTCAATTTCTTTGTTCTTTTTCAATATTCCCCCCCATAATTTCTTTTAAGAAAATATTTTAAACTTGCAGATATTTTTAAAACTTTTAAAAATATATTTAAAAACTTATAAAATTTGTGGCTAAAATAATAATAATTGAAGATAGTATGAGAAATCTCGCGAACGCGACTTTTAAGAAAGGCCTACATTTTTGTTTGGTTTCAGGCATTCGACTTTGAAATAAAGTAAACGATAATGTTGGTGCTTGTATCAGTTTCGTAAAAACAATATTAAAATGTTTCGCTTCAAAGAAATTAGCGAGAATTTATAAAAGAAGCTTTAAAGGATAGGCCTGATATTTAAAGAAAATTTAAAATAGTAAGATGCTTCTAAAAGGTAAATTTATTGCCTAATAATTACGTGAGTTTTGTCAAGTTTTTCCTGCGCAAAAGATTATGTATTACATATACAATTTAGTTTATGACGATTCAACTTAATGCATAATAAATATTTATGTTGTTTCTATCACTAATGAGTACGGAAAATATAAAAAATTCTGATATGAAGAATTATTGCCACACCACTCAATTGTAAATAATCTATAGAAGCAGCCACTTCTCATTAAATTTTTTGTCTGTTATTTATTAGTCTTTTTCATTGCCTTACATATGTAATTAAAAAACGCTTATACTATTAAAATAAAAATTATAATTAAACATTTTATTTTAGCTTGCGTCGGTTTTTCATTACTTTAATTTGTTTATGTGCAATGTCCATATAAATTAGGCGAAAAATGTTGTTAAATAAAAGGTTATTGTGTACTGCTTCCTTTTTCCAAAAAGTTAAATTTCTTATTTTTAATATATTTTTACAACCAGAATTTATAATCAACATTTAGACATTTTTCGGTGAACAATTATTGATGAAAAATTCGACTGAGTTTTCGCTATTGTTTGGAAGAGCACCTTCTGTGTATTTAATTTTGTAATAGCGTTTGTTGTCTGTCAAAAAATATAGTATATATATAGCATAGTTTGACCACAAAATGGAATTTCTGATTTCTCATTATTTTTTCAACAATCAAAATTTGAATTTTTAACTTGTCGACAAAATTTAAAAAGTCGTTATCATAATCTTGTAGGGTTTTCAAAATTCAACGTTTTTCTTCTCTTGGCTTTTCTTAATATCATGCGTTGTTTGGTTTAAAATATTCATGTTGGTTTGTTTTTGCTGGATTTTGAAAATGTTATAAGCCTGCTTTTTTTTTGTCGAAGAAAGTAATACTGATCAATTGTTTGAATTTTGAAAGTGCGCTCACTTTTTGAATTTTCATGCAAAATCCAATCCAATCAATATTTCGAAAGTTATCGACCCTACACGATACAGTCTCGAAACGTGGAGATTTCATGAAGACCGACAAACTGAAACTTTACATATAACCAATACATACTCATTAAGACGATAATATCAAAAAGTGCCTCAAATTTTATAATTTTCACCTTTAATTAATTTTTTTAAAGAAAGATAATGTAGCATTTTCACAAAAAACTTAAGAAAATTAGTTTATTCTCTAGAAACTATTCGTAATTCTAAAAGAGCTTCCAAACTTAAGTTACGTATACCAAGCCAGTAACGGTATAAAGAATTGTTGGTACCGGTAAAAACATTATTAATACTAACCATTTTTTCTACCTGATTAAAAAAAATCATATTGTAAGGATAAAGCCTAGGCTCACGTGTAAAAATATTTCGTCCTCAGTTCGAGTTAACTCGTCCTAAGTCTTAAGACCGTGAAACCTGAGTCTTAACGTCAAGCCCTACGTTTTCCACTACTAAGGTTATACAGTTTTAAGAGGGAAAGTTTAATTCTTGAGAAGTAAACGTAATTTTTTCTAATAAAAATTATATGACCAAATTAAGGGCTTTAAAATTTCCCAGGGTCAATATTACAAAAGTTTTCTTTCGTAATTTTTTTGTCCTTTATACTCCGACCTCTACAAAATACTTACCCCACCGACTAGGCCCGCGATTTCCAGGAATCAGGTAGCTAGGCTGGGGCCAAGCAGTTGACATCTGCTAAGGATTAAAATTGTTCGATTAAAATAACTTTTAATTTTTTCTGTGACCTTTCCTTCCTGATCAGTTGTTGGAAAGGGGTAGGCGTTTATCGAAAATTATTTTTGTGACCTGTCAGAGGGGTGCATTGCCGCAACGATGATATGTTGAAAAGAGATAAAGGTTTAACCACAATTATTTAAGTGACCTGCCCCGGGGTGCCTTTACGCCCCACAAAATGTTAAAAAGGATTAGGGGATTTACCCAACATCATTTCTGTGACCAATTTCAAAAATGCCTTCCTGCCTCCATGAAATTTTTAAAAGAGGAAGGTGGATAGACCAATATTATTTTGGTGAACAGTCGCGGGGGGGGGGGGATCCCAGCCCTATCGACATGTTGGAAGGGGGTCGGGGTTTGACCAAAATTATTTCTGTGGCTATTTGTGTCAGAGGGGTGACTTCCAGCCTTTAACCATTTTTGTTAGTCATACCGACAATGTACAATCTTCGTTAAAAAAAGTTAGAATATTAGCAAGGAAAGAGTGATAACAGACATTAAAAGTATTATTCACGAATTAGGACAGCAAACAGTTTTTCAACCAGTTTTCCTAGAACTAATATCAAATAGTTTCTTTTTGAAGAAATTGAGGACCATGTGTGAAAGGAACTTTAAAGGACAGGCCTAATATTTGAAACAAAACATTTTAATAATAAGCTGCTTTTAACCTTGAACTTTATTTCCTAATAATTCCGTGTATGTTTTCGCTTTATTTCTCGAAAGATAATGTGTTACATGATTGTTGGTTCTATTACAAATAAATCGAGCAGATATGAAAAAATGAGATAAATAAAAGCAGTCGCTACTGACGAAATTCTTCCTCGCAAGCATCATCTTGTGTTCGTTACTGCTATCTCTGCTCGTGTCTAGAAATAATGAAAATCGTCACTCTCTTATTTGCCTACGTGGCTTTGATCAATTTTGCAGGTTTGTGTACCTAACATAATATCAAAAAATTAGATTTTTCCTAATATTTTATTTTAAAGCTGAATTAGGAATGTAAAGTTTATAATTTTATCTTTGCAATCTATATTTACTTTTAGTGTCACGTTGCCAGATAAAAATCTTGTCACATATGGAAACTACATAAATGATGATTAATCTAATGTTTTATTTCATTAGTAAATATTTTTCTCGACTTAGATTTCTAAGTAAGCCATATACAATTTACAATTTATTTGCATTTGAAAATTTTTTCGATTAATATTTTAATGAAATTCCAGGTTCCCAGCTTAAAAACTTTGTAACATATGGAAACTAAAAGACCAAGCCTAACGCAATTTCATAACTCTTAATCTTGAAATTGACTTCTAAGTGTACGACATAAAATTTTTAAAATTGAATTTTAAATTTTTTAGTGCAATATTTTTATTCAGTGTAATGTCGCCAGTTTATAGGTTTCATTATGAATATCACACAATTTCATAAAGCCTAATCTAGAAATTAATTACGAAGGGTAAAATTAAAAAATTTTAAAGATTTCTAAGATTTATTTTTTTATTTTATCCCAAATTGACAGATTAGATTATTCTCTAGAGAGGTGCTTTTTAAATGTTTTTCTGTTAAAGAAATAATAAATCTTTTATAACAGAATTAAAACAAATTTTGTTCTTTTTCGTTTACAATTATTCTCAAATCTGCAATTTCGTCAAACAGTTTAGGGACTACCTTTTCAAAAAGTATAATTTTCACAAAATGTTTTCAATATCCCAATATCAATTAAAAAGGTTTTTAATAATATATTCAGTATATAGCTAAAATCAGTGAAAATTCAAAGTTTTATATTTTTGTCAAAAATGGATGGATTTATATAATGTCAATGCATGCCATTTTAAAACGACTTCGCAGATTTAGAAAAAATACACATGGAAAAGATGCTTATTTGTCTCTTCTTTGAAAAGAGCGCAACAAGATCTATTTTATTGAGTCGTTTAGAAGCTGTGACGATTTAAAGTTTTTAAAAATTCAACGCAAATTGAAATGCTCTCTTGGTGGGGAAAGTTCTCTTATTGGAACTTCCGGGTTATTCTAAAAAATTCTACAACAAAAAAATTGCTAAATAATCAAAGCAATATACGTACAGCAAGCCTTTAAACGTTATAAAACTAGAAATATATAATAATTAAAGTGAACTTACGAAAATATAAAAAAATCAAAGAAATGGAAGTGGATATGGTAATCTTGTTATTTGTTTGACCAGGGTAATTACCTAATTAATTCTGGTGTTAAATTTTGCTAATAGTTTTTAAATGCTTCATTTGCGAAAAGTGGCATTTCCGCTCTAAATCCGGGTCCAGGAATATTTTTTCTCATTTCTTTAAAAAATTATTTTGACCAGTAAGCGGCGAAATTGAACATCAAAATTGAGAAAGTGAAGAATCTCGATACAAAATCTTACTAGTGATGCCATGTCGTGCGGTGGCAGGATCGTGAAACTTTTTGGCTTACGTGAGGGAACTTCCAATATCACGAAAGCCCACGGATCTATGTATGCTATCGTCGTAGGGTCAAAAGAAGAAATAAATTATAGAAACTATAAGCGGGTGAACTTGGGTGAGGATACTGGAAAGGGCAAATGGGTAGCAAGAGTGATGAAATGAATAGAGATATATAAATTTATCATGTTCATCGATAATGTCGATTATATAGCTTTCTCACTTTACGACCTATTGAAACCTCTGTATAAATCTAATCTCTTTTTTTACAGCAATCGGTGCTTGAAATAATAATGCTATAAGCCGTGGTGGCAGAGATCGTACTGAACGTCAAAATCGCCAAAGAGGTATTACTAATTATCTATCCCGCTGTCTATGTGCTCATATTACAATATATTAGGTTGTCATAAATCTCCTTTTCACAGAAGAAGATGCTGTGAATAATGGTGGTGGAGTTGAACGTGGTAGAGTTGGTCATGGTAGAGGTGTTCGTCGTAGAGTTCGTGAACCTAGAAATCAATTTCCAAATTCCAATCCAGGTAATGTTGATACTCCAATCCGCTGCCTAAGCCATTAGCGTTCATCTTCTGACTCAATGTTAATTTTTAAGCATACGAAAATGTCATAATCACGTTTTACAGATTTCGTTACTTGGATGAATCATGAACATAATCATGGTACTGAAATTCAAAATCCAGCTCCTAATCGTACGAATCGTCCTGAAAAACATTTGGTAATATCACAAGTCGTAAATGCGAGTACGGCAGAGAGGCATGCGCTTAGTGGAGAACTCCTACCTAATCCAAACATTACGAGGTGCAATGGTCCATTTGGCTACGCTATTGTTGACATGGATGGGGGCGAACGTTTATATGCGTGTCTCAAACCCCTTTTGATTCATAGCGAGTCTGAAAACAGGGTGCATAGTGGTGTTCTCCCAGAATTCGTCACTTTTGTAATAAGAGAAGGTATGGTTCCACGTAGACTCGAAGGCGTTATAACGACTGGCGATGCAGAAATAACGCATTACGGATACAGCGATGGATTTGTAGCGTCGCATACTCATCCACTCGCCCACGTTCGCTACATTAAGACCGATAGAATTAATCCAAATAATTCAATTAATGCTGATGGATACGTATATGAACCATAATAATAAACGAATTTTACATTACAAATATCTAATTAAAAGTTATTAAAACACATATTTTAAGCAACTATTATTTTTTGCAACACCTATCCCTAATGTTGGATTTTGGATTTGTCAAACTTATATGCTAAGTAATTTCATTCCTCCTAAAAAATTAAGAATAACATTGATGCATGCGAACTTGGACTTGTATCTGTTTTTAGAAACGGTAAAATGAACGATCATGCGCTATTAAGAGAGAAGTTACTTTTCTTACCAGCACAGTGTTGTGCAAAGTATGTTTATTTAATCAGAATTATGTTAAACATTTATTTATGGTGTATCTCAAATTCATTTTTTCAAATGAAAAACTGCATTACATAATTTAAAAATTTGCGTGATATCATTCCATTACTTCTTCATCCTTCACGTCCTTAAAGTAGAATTAGACAAGTTCGTCATCTCAACTGAGATTTTCTGCTTGGCCTAGGGAGCTATTTGAAACATTAAAAATGTTATCACGAAAACGAGGGGGAACCTGATTTTCTTTGAGAACATTTCCAAAAATCGCGTTTGCGTGTACGGATGCTTTCTATGGCATTTTATAGCAAAATGTCCAGGTACACAATTGCTTTAAGGACAAGTGTTCGACAGACGAGTGAAAGTAAATTCGATTTGCTGTGATTTTAAAACATGAACAAGGACGTTGAATGATCAACAAGATGTTCCTGACTTACATTTCCCCACTCATAATAGAAAAACCGGTACTCTGTTATGATGGAGTCGAAGATTTTGAGCAAAAGAATAAGACAGTATGGGCACCTCTGAGCTGTTGTCAGTAGCACTAAACGTAATTTCTCTCATAAATCTGCATTAATAAAATCGAAGAAGTAGGTTGTGATAGATCATGCGTTAAAGATGTAGTTAGCATTGTCGAAGAAGAATGTTTTGACCCTTTCTTTCGTGTTACAGACAAATTTGGATGGAAGCTTCTAATGTGTCCTCTAAGGGCTTACATTTTTTTGTACCTTCTTTCCTATCCTTTATAAACCTCCCACACACCTTCTTGGTAGTGTGAGGAAGAGCTACAGTTTAAGGTGGGTTCCGAACCTCCAAGAGCAACATCCGTAAATATTTATAGAACCTTTTTCTCTAGAGGTACCGGTCTCACAACTCGCTGGAGATAAAAAAACTTATTTTTACAATATTATTAGTATTAGCACAATATTATTTTTACAATCGGTATTTACAATCTCTTTTTTAGTTCTGAAGACCTGTTTCCAAGAAGTCTTTTTGCAGAACAAAAAGGTAAAAAGTAAGAGAGGATTTATGTTCCAGCTAAAATGTTAATTTCATGAATACACTAACAAACACTTCAAGAATGGGACACTGCACGAACTAGTGGCAGGGATGACGTGACACAACTTTTCCGAGAGAAACTCTACCTTCCCGATGCTAAGAGATGTTGAAAAGAGCTAGACGCTTGATCTACGTTATTTCAGTAACCAGACAGAGAGGCGCCTTTTCGCCCCCACAAGACACTTTAAAGAGGTATGGGTTTGACCAAAATTATTTCTGTTGCGAGATAGACCCTCAAGAATCCCCACGAATTGTTAAAACGAGGTGGAGTTTTGACAAACATTATTTCTGTGACTAGCCAGTGGGGTGCATTTCCACTTCACGAGATTTTAGAAAGAGATATAGGTTTAACCAATATTATTTTTATGAATAGTCAGAGGGTGTCCTTTCTTTCCACATGTGTCTCTGTGACCGAGCACGAAAATGTTTGAAAGGGCTTCGAGGTTCGTATAACATTATGTCGTTGACCAGTCACAGGTGTGTCTCGCAGCGCCCTCAAGATGTTTGAGAGGGTTAAGTGTTTAACAAAAATTATTTCTGTGACCAGTAACAGGAGGGTCTTCTCGCCCCGACGATATGATGAAAAGAGGTAAAAATTAGATCAAAATTATTTCTGTGACTAGTCACAGACGTGCCTTTCTGTGCCAACGAGATGATGGAAGAGGTAAGGTGTTCGGCCAACATTATTTCTGTGGCCAATCACAGTACTTCACACACTGCACAGTCTTCTGGACCACCCGAGATGTTGGAAACAGTTACGGGGTTTGACCAAATAAATTTCTGTGACTAGTCATAAGTTGCATGAATTCCTTCAATTTCATACATACCTTTAATTCCATGAATTCCAGGAATTCCCTGAATTCGTTCAATTCCATGAATTCCGTAAATTCCCTGAGTTCCGAAAATTCTCTGAATTTCGTAAATTCCCTGAATACTGTCAAATTCATGAATTTTTAATTCCTTAAATTACATGAATCCCCCGAATTCCATTCATTCCTTGAATTCCATGAATTTCGTAAATTTAATTAATTCCTGTAATTACTCGAATCCCATGTATTATTTGAATTCTACGAGTTCTTTTAATTTCCTAAATTACTTGAATTTCATCCATTCCGTAAATTTCTTTAATTACGTAAATTTAATTAATTCTTGTTATTGATTGAATTACAAGAATTCCATGAATTCCATTAATTCCATGAATTCCTAGACTTCCATGAATTTCATTAATTTCTCTAATTTTTTGAATCGCATGAATTCCTTGCATTTCGTGAATTCTAAAAATTCTATGAATGTGGACAAACAGCCTGCTACTTTGCTGAGAATATGCTTTGTAAAAAACCAGTAAAATATGTTCGATACCGCTAATTTTTTTCCCGTTACGACAATTTTTTACTGTCACCGACAGTGTTTACACTTCGTTTAAAAAAAGTCAGAATATTTAAAAGCACAAGGTGATAACAGGCATTCTAAACAATTTCGCGAAGCAGGAAAGCAATCAGTTTTAAACAACGTTTAAGAAGAGTTATAGAATTAATGAAAATTCTATAAATTCCATTAATTCCACGAATTCATTGAATTCCATGAATTCCATGAATTCCAATAATTCCACGAATTCATTGAATTCCATGAATTTCACGAATTCCGTAAATTTCTTTAATTCCTGAAATTCCTTGAATACCATGAAATATGTCAATTTAATGAATTACTTTAATTAATTAAATTCCATGAATTACGTAAATTTCATGAATTCCTTTGATCCCTTGAATTGCATGAAATCCTTTAATTCTTCAAATTCCATTGCTTCCTTATATTATGTAAATTCCAGTAATACCTTTAATTCTTTAACTTACATGAATTCCCTAAATTCCATAAATTCTTTAAACTTATTAATTCCGTAAATTTTATTAATTCCTGCAATTCCTTGAATCCCATGAAATATGACAATTTCATGAATTCCTGTAATTCCTGAAATTCGATAAATTACGTAAATTTAATGAGTTCCTTCAATCCGTTGAATTGCATGAAATCCTTGAATTCTTAAAATTCCATAAATTCCTTTAATTCAAATTTCATCGCTTCCTTCAATTCTGTAAATTGCAGAAATTCCTTTAATTCCTTAACTTGCATGGATTCCCTGAATTCCATAAATTCTTTGAGTTCCTCTAATTCCGTAAATTTAATTAATTTCTGTAATTCCGTAAATTTCATGTATGTCGCAAATCTCATAAATTCTTTAAATTCCATAGTCGGAAGTTGGCCAGGCACAGGTCAGGTTAAAATTTCTGTATAAAATAGACATTTTTTAAAAGCCGTGAAACGATTAAAGGCATATCGACGGGTGCTAGATGAATTATTATTTAAAAAGTATAACTGAAACGGAAATGAGCTTTTCTAAATTCTTAAAAAAAAACATTTAATGTTTTCGAATGATATAACTTTTTATATTAAACTGCTTTTGATTCTGCTATGTGCAACAGCAGTCATGTTACAAATTTTATAAACTTCTCTATTTTCAGACAATGTTTAACCTGTAGACTTTTAAATTTACCGCCATATATAGCGCCTGCTGCGTTTGGCGTCTGCGTAAACACTCAGTAATTTTCAGTTGCACACCTGGAACGAGGATGCTCCTTGCATCCACGTCGAGTCGTCTCTTCGAAGTTCGCAAATACAATCGAGACTCGTAATTAAAATCTACCTTCTTTCACTCATTAGTTTGAAAACCCCACTTAGTGCGCGAATGATAATTATTTTTACCTAAAATATACTGTTGACTATACCCTTTTTTCGTTCTTTCTTCCTAACCTTATATCACCACATGGTTTCGACATTACTACGAGATTCTATTATCCGGGATTAAAATTCGATTCCATTTTTTTGCCAGAATTGGTTCCCTTGTCTTGACTTTCCAAGTTCACCGTATTCTTTACGATGATCCTTAAAATACAAAACAAGTTACCAGTTTCTCGCCTGAAGCCACAATTCTTAACCGCTTGGTGGCCCGATTACCCGTCCAGTTCCCGGCCAGTATCGAAGCCAAGATCCGACCAGCTTAACGTGACCTTTTTAGCCGGATCGCATCCGGATTCCCCAACCACCGCCCGGCTCATACCGGGGCTCACCGGCCGGATTGGATTTCTACAGGAGATAAGACGATCACTTTCTTTAACAGAATAATTTTAAAAAATTTATTTCTCGGGAATTTTGCATATCATATTAAAATAAAAAAATAGATACTTAATATTTTTCAGCAAAGAAGGAGACCAAAAATTGGATGCAAACAAAAATTCTGTGGGTAAATTTCCCGCGGAATGAACCATTACATTTTCGTTGGTTCTATTACTAATAAATCCAGAAGACATAAAAAACTCATATACTAAGAATGTGTGCTTCTCGATACAATTGTAAATAATCTGTAAAAGCAGCCTCTTCTGACGGAATTCTTCCTCGCAATCAATAGTCTTGAGTTCCCTATCGTTATCTCTGTTTGCATCGTGAAATGATGAGGATCGTCGCCATATTATTTGCCTACGTGGCTTTGCTTCATTTTTCAAGTATGTGTTCCCAATATAATATCAAACAATTTTAATAATCCTTACATTCAATTTAAATTTCAAATTACCAATGTTAAATTTATAATTTAAAGTTTGCAATCAATATTTACTTCTTTTCCACGTTGGCACTTAAAAATATTGTCACATATGGAAACTAAATAATGATATAATAATTTATTTTTTAATTTCCGTTAAGAAAAGAATATATATATATATATATATATATATATATATTATTTACATTACTTTATTATTATGATTGTCATAATCAGAATCAAAATTATTATAATAATAAAAACTTTGGGTTTACTGCAATCAGAGTGAATTCTCGGTCATTACCCGTTTCGCGGTTAGGTACCCACACTGATCAACTGATTTCGAATTTCGAAATCAATTTTTGCTTATGAAATTTTTACTTTTCAACACATTATGAAATTATTTAATCCTCTGACTTGAATCTTAATAAATAAAAACCATTTTAAAAATTAAATTTTTAATTAGATATAATGAAAAATTATTCACTTAGTTTCTTTTATTTATAGTGCGTATTGGGGTTCTACAAGTGTCTTTGCAAATTTGTATAAATCGCGATCAAGCATGGATTATCAATTTGCGGAACTTGACATTTGCCAGCAAGAAATGTTTTTTAAAAATCGACAACCACAAGGCGTTCAGAACTGAAATGTAGCTACCTTGATATTTTTTGAAGGTCTTGCCTTTCTGAAAAGTAAACCTGGTAGCCTTAATGTTGAAAAAAATCTTATTCTGGAAAGGTGAATAGTACTCAAGAATTTAAACAAGTTTCATACTTTAAAACTTTTTTCGTTTATCTGAAAATTAATAGAGTTAGCGAAATTACAAAATTTTCAAAACAAGAACGAAAATTTAACATAAAATTGTTACTCCACAAAATATAATACAAAATAAAAATTCAATTTTGCCTTAAAACTCTCCAAGATACAAAAGTATATGAATAGAGAAAAATTTTTCAACAAAAAAAATCCGCAGATGCACCATCAATCATGTTTTAATTAGATGCGTAGTTTTTTTATTCCTTAAGAACATTAAACACAAAATATTAATTTATGGAAACTCCTGTAAAAAACAAAAATCCAACGACCAATTTAAGACTAAAAAAATTCTTGAGTTGTAATCTAAAAAAATTTAAAAACAAAAATTTTAGAAAAAAATAAAAAAGAGGGAAAAAATGAGAAGGCAATCCACCTTCTCTTTTTTTTCTTTATTAATTTCATTATCATCAAATCAAGCCTAACTGGCAATACATAATTCGATATTTGTATTGACTGTACTATACGATAGCGAGACATGGACCTATCAAGAAAAAGATAAAAGTAAATTTAACGCAATCGACATGAGACTCCTGCGCATAATATGCGGGAAAACTCTGTTGGACTCTCCTCACCAGTGAGTGAGTCATGCCTACCCCGAAAGGGAAACGGCTTATTGGTGTAATAATAAACAATAAAAGAACATTAAAAATAAAAAATGAAATTCTATTAACAACGTTTCGGTACTAATACAGCATCCTTACCAAGGCAAGAAAAATATAAACAGTAGCACAAAAGAATAGGTGTTCTCTCTTTAGTATCTGAGAATCGAATGAGGGTCAGTAGGTCAATCTGTTGTAAACATACGAGAATTATCTGTCGCAAATAAATCTGAAATAGACAAAGTAAAAGATGCACAGAAACTCACCGTTAAAGCTAATTAATCATATTATCATAATTTTTTTTTTTAATTTATCCAAATCAGTTTTTAAATACATAACTTTTTTTGTTCTTTCATATAAAGCATGTTTATGAATTCTCTCTTTTTTCTGATTATTTCCACTATGCAAAATTTGAACATTGTTCCAGTCAAACTCATGGTCATCATCAACAGATTCCCCTGTATTCCTGACAAGAACACTTCTGTAACAGTGTCCTACACGAATATCACTTGTATTTTTCCTCTATTCTAGTATTAAGAAGTCGACAAACCTGTCCCACGTAATTCATCTTTCAGATACTGCAAGTGAACTTGTCGAAAACACAACTTTTTTCAAAATTATCTAAAGGATCTTTGCCTTAAAAAATTGACTTGCTTACACTTCCATTTTTACAGAATTTCCTTACAACCATCACTTTCAAACAAACATCCATCCAACCGATACAGGATTTTTTATTAAAATTATGAAAAACGGTCTAAATTGTCAAAATTAAGTGACATCAAACTACTCTTACCTAATACTTGAACGAACCCTGGGTGACTTGTCATTTTTGCTTCGTGGAATTTCTTTAATTCATGAAATTCATTTGAGTTTTTATTTCTTAGAAGTTTTTTATTTGCCTAATTTTATAGAATTCGTAGAATTCTACGCGGTGGTAAGTGGCAGACAATAATGAAAGAAGGGGTAACGGCAGCGTGGGAATTTGAGATTTTTCAGTAAATATCACCACAAAAATGGGTTTTATTAGAGGTCGAGTGAATCATATAAAAAGAAAGACGAGTGAAGGGGATGTACTTTACCGGTCGCAAGTATTGCTTATCCTAATGCTAAAATCAGTAAAAATTTAAACTTATATATCTTTGTCAAAAATTGATGGATTTAAATAAACTCAACGTGGTCATATTTTATTGAGCACAATAACCGTACAGTCTTCTCTCGATACTTGTGCCGAGAGGTCGTGTGTTTGCCTCGCTCCGTACACGTGTATCATTGTGTGTTTACTAGTATAACGGCGTAATACTGCACACAGGTGCGCGTGTGAAGGTATAATCAAAGAAAAATATTTCGTATGGCTCAGGAGTCTCAACTGCTTGAGCCAAAAAATGGGCTTTCCCAACGATGGCCCAACCTCTGCGTTTCTCATTAACTCTCAAAACACATTCGCTGCAATTGCTGCACAAAAAACGACGAAAATAAACTTCCAAAAAGTTTGTTAATCAATTTCAACGAAACTAACTATTCGATATATTTAACAACAGAATCTACTGTCTGCTTCTTATGCAAGCAACACGGACATGAACAAATGCAGAGCTCTCTCAACAAAACAAATTCACCACATCAAGAATTCGTCACCAATAGCATCGTCACCAAGCAATTTGGAGATTCTTAAACTAATGTAAAAAAAGACCATAATCAGCTAAATAATAACACTCAAGACAGTAACAATTTACAAAGCAAAAGGGCCTTGTCTACTTCTAGCTCTACCTCACAGCTTACAGCTATCATCGAAACTGAAACAAAACAACTTGACTGCTCTGATAAAGTTTTAAATGATTTTACCAAACCAAAAAAAAGTGATCAAGGCTGAGCAAAGACCTCTCAAAAGACGTAAGCTCTCAGAAGTAAAAAAGGCCTCGAATAATGAGGCGAAAAATGTCGCCCTTGAAGAATCGTTACAAATAGCTTCTAAAATGTTTAGTGAAAATAACATTCCAATTGACTACTCTACGTTTTTAAACTTTGTTAGAAACTATGAAAACAAAATAGATGTCATATTAGAAGCAAAAAAAAATTGTTACTGATATATCGATTATCACGGTCATTATCCAGGAAGTTTATTCCGTTGTCGAAAGTAAAGCAACTAAAATGAAACTAACTAAAATCAAAAACAAAATGAACAATATAAGCACAGTCTTAGCTTCTCAATGTGACATTTCTGAAATTTACAGTAACGAAGATACAGACACGGATAATAAAATTATGCAATAAAACAAAAATAGTAATAAAATATAACTATTGTAGTGGAATTCTGTTTTAGGTTAAGAAACATCTGAAAACTTCACCAATTCAAATCAACAACCTAAATGCCAACTTTGAAATTTATGGAATCAAAATAGAAAACACTATTCCAACACTAGATATCTTCGCATGCTATAGACCACCTAGAAGCAATACTACTGAAGCAGACTGGGATATCATCTTAGACTACATCAATGACGACTCACACTGCATCTTTACCGGCGACTTCAATGCGACATCAATTTTGGAACTGTAAGCAAAATAATATCAACGGTACACGTTTTTTAAATTAAATTCTAAAGAAAGATTTAATTGTTCATAATACTACAACCGAAAGTAGAATTAATGTTAATACAGGTCAAAAATCAAATCTTGATTTAATTCTTGCAACCGTTAATTTATTGGAAAAAATTAACACTGTTTTTCATGATGAAAATTATGGATCAGATCACTTTCCAATATTAATAATCTTACAGTAAATAAAGCTATGTATAGAAAAAATCTTTCAAAATTAAGTCTAAAAAAACTGACTGGGAAGGTTATACAAATTCACTTGATGAAAATTATGAAAAATTCTTCGAAAATTCTTTTTGCAATTTAACAGCGATTGGTAAATACGAATTTTTTATTAATTTTATTAAAAATGCAATTTTCTCAAATACTCCTAGAAAAAATTACAATAAATTCAACTCTAATCGTACAAATCCCGTTAAATGGTGGGACGCTGAATGTAGCAAAGCTCGTAGAATTCATAAAGCACCTTTTAAAAAATGGCTTTATTCCAAGAAAGAAGAAGATTATATTAACTACAAAAAACAATCTGCAATTGCAAAAAGAATTTTTAAAAATAAGAAAAAAGAAAGTTTTAGAAAGTTTGCAGAAAGCATAAATTTTAGAACTAACCCAACTTACGTCTGGATTACTATAAAAATTTTTAAAAATAAGTATGTTAAAGTTAAATCTCCTAGTACAATTGATGATACAAACACAGATAGAGTAGAGTTTGCTCTCAACAAAATCAGCCCATCGTGGGCAGCCTTCAATCCTGAGTGGATTCCTAACTGTAATACGAATGATTTTTTAAGTAATCAATTTCAATTTTCTGAATTCAATATTGCACTTAACTCTAGCGACAATAGCTCATCTCCGGGTCATGATGGAATTGATTACGCTATCAGGTTTAATATTCGACTATGCTAAATAACTTTATACGTTAATAAAGCTTACCATTAATAAAATTAGCGCAGCATGATCCATTTTTATTGACCCGTTCAGAAGCTAAAGCGATTTTAATTTTTTTTTTTTTTAACGCTATTGAAAAGGTCTTTACAATGCGCTATGATTCGTTTTTGCATAATAACCCTTATTTAAAAAACTCAACCCTTGTAATAAAAAAAAATTATTTAAAAAGAGTGTAAAAAAAATAACCAGGCTAGATTTTTTTTGCTATTTTTTTGCGTTTCAATGTGATAAGAAACACTTTCTTGAAATCAACCCTTATTTTCAACAACCAACCCCTCTGTATCACGTAGACAAGACTGTCAAAAAATAATCTTTTTGAGAATTTGACAGTGCCAATAGAGTCCCTGATTTTTCAGCTCATCGAAAATACCCACTTCGCTTTTTTGACTTAAACCCTTAATTATAAAAAGCAGCCCCGCTGTACCACGTAGACATTACTTTGTCAAAAAATAATCTTTTCCAGAATCCTACAATATCAATAGAGTCTTTGATTTTTGGGATCCTCGAAAATACCCACGATTCTTAAAAGTAAATTTATAGTCCTTTGTTTTGAGGCAATTTTTTTTGCGAATTTCAGGAGCCCAGAAAAGCAACACCCCATAATAAACCACATAATGGAAAAAAGTCGATATCTGCCTAGATGAAACCTACTTATAAAATAGTTAAATGGTACCTTCAAGCATAATTATACCTCACATCTAATCGTTACGAAAATAACCCTCTTAATCTATAAGCTAAAATTGTAACATCTTTTATCGAAATTTTTTTTCAGTCTATGTGTTTCTTTTAAAGAATTTAATTTACTTCTTTCGATGCAACTTTTAATGACCTTAAAACTTTTTAGCACAACAATCCTTAACGAGAAAAATCGATTTTCATGTAACGAACAATCTTAATTTTCCGAACAATTGAAAATTTTTTGAGAGCAGTCTTTTCCTGTAATAATATTTTTAAATAGTGTACATAGTTTCCTTAGTTTCGACCTTTGGTTGATATTATATATAGTTTCCGGCTTAGAAAGTCTTAGTACAGTCCCTTATCAAGCCTGTTAAAGAAAACCTTTATTATAAAATAACTTTCACAAACCAAAATAAAAATGACATATAGAAAAGGTTTTTATCGTGTACAAACAAGAAGAATTAAACCAGATTAATATATAAATATTCATATCGAAAATAACTCATATCGAAGCATGTATTTATTGGTAAAAATTTTTTATAATAAAATTTAAAATTAATAAGAATCAAAAGATTTTTACCTGAGATACATATTAGTGCGAAGATATACAGAATGACAGTTAAGTTATTGGAACACATTAGAGTGGAGTCAGTTATCCTTATCCATATAATAATAGTGGAGAAGGTGCAACTTATCAACATTAGTAGAAAATCATTGTTGTTC
>JAAAKG020140513.1:0-34346 GCA_010014905.2 Druon quercuslanigerum
ATATGTATATGAAGCTCTTTTCGTGGATTTATAAAAAAAAAATTTAATTTTTTTCTTTAAAAAAAAGGTTAATTATGCTAATTATGCCTTTATTCCTAATTTTTTTTCTTAAACTCCCCTACTGCAGAATTATGGATAATTTTCTTTAACTACTGTTTGTATTTTTTCTCCAAAATGCGTTGAATGAGAAATCTAGTCTATTGAATCCATCGTATCAACAGAATCAACTGATATAATGTCTGTATTCCTGATATTTTTACAATTAATCATAACAGAAAAATCAAAAAATGTTATTTAAAACAAACTTTGTAAAGAATTTATTCTCTGATCACCAAGTCTAAATAGCCAAAATATACAAATATTGATAGTTTCCAATTTAATATTGCCAAAATATTTTGTAATTAGTTATTTATATAAACAGCAGACGAAAGAAAAACTGCATAATATAAATTTAAAAAAACATTAAAAATTTCAAGAGATTTTAAAGGCGTTTATCAGGGCTGTTGAAGTTCAGGAATAAAAATTCTGGAAATCTTGGAAGAGTCGGGGAATTTTCTTGATGAGGGAGAGCTAGTAAAATGCCAGGAAAAATTTAGAAGAAGAAACCCTGGACATGGATGTCGGGATTTTAGTGGAGAGCGACTATAACGCGAAAGTGATAGAGTGGGCAATGCAAAATTTGGACAGTAAAGAGAATAGTATAAGTAAGATGGCAGACTGAAGAGGATTAATAGTCCTAAATAATGGCGCATCAACATTTAGATGACCCGGACAAAGAGAAACACCAGATGGCCTAATGGCTTCAAACGATCTGGCGAGGGACATAGCGAACTTTGCTGGTCAGGGAATATCAGTGAAATGTCAGGGAAGATTTAGAGTTAGGAATCTTGAACATAGAAGGCGGAATCTTGGTGGCCGGCGACAACGCGAAAGTGATAGAGGTGGCAATGAAAAAGTTGGACAGTTAAGAGAACCGTATAATGGAGGTGGCTGCTAGGAGAAGACTGACATTCCCAAATACTGGCGCATCAACATTTAGATGATCCAGACAAAGAGAAACACCAGATGTCTTAATGGCTTCAAAGGATCTGGCGAGGGACATAGCGAACTTTGCTGGTCAGAGAATATCAGTGAAATGTCAGGGAAGATTTAGAGTTAGGAATCTTGAACACAGAAGGCGGAATCTTGGTGGCCGGCGACAACACGAAAGTGATAGAGTGGGCAATAAAAAAGTTAGACAGTACAGGGAACAGTATATTAAAGATGGCTGCTAGGAGATGCCTAATAGTTATAATACTGCACATCAACATTTAGATGACCCAGACAAAGAAAAACACTAGATATCTTAATGGCTTCAAAAAATCTGGCGAAGGACATACCGAACTGTGCTGTTCAGGGAAAATCAGTAAAATGTCAGAAAACATTTCGAGTTAGCAATCCTGGATACAAAAGGCGGGATTTTGGTGGAGAGCCACTATAACGCGAAAGTGATAGAGTGGGCAATGAAAAAGTTGGACAGTTGAGAGAACCGTATAATGGAGGTGGCTTCCAGGATAAGACAGAAATTCCCAAATACTGGCGCATCAACCTTTAGATGATCTGGACAAAGAGAAACACCAGATATCTTAATGGCTTCAAAGGATCTATTGAGAGACCTAGCGAACTTTGCTGATCCGGGAAAATCAGTATAATCTCAGGAAAGATTTAAAGTTAGCAATCCTGGACATAGAAGGTGGAATTTTGGTAGCTGGCGACAACGCGAAAGTGATAGAGGTGGCAATGAAAAAGTTGGACAGTTGAGAGAACCGTATAATGGAGGGGGCTCCTAGGAGAAGACTGACATTCCTAAATCCTGACGCATCAACATTTAGATGACCAGGACACAGAGAAATACCAGATGTTCTTAATGTCTTCAAAGGATCTGGCGAGGGACATAGCGAACTTTATTTTTTAGGGAAAATCAGTAAATGTCAGGAAAGATTTAGAGGAAGTAATTCTGGACATGGAAGGCGGAATTTTTGTGACCGGCGACTTTAAAGCGAAAGTGATAGAGTGGGCAAGGAAACATTTGAACAGTAGAGAGAACAGTATAATGAAAATGGTGTCCATGAGAGGACTAGTCGTAAACACTGCGCATCAAAATTTCGATGACCTGGACAAAGAAAAACACCAGATGTACTAATGGCTTCAAAGAATGTGGCAAGGGACATAACGTACTTTGTTGTTCAAGGAAAATCAGTAAAATGTCAGGAAAGATTTAGATTTAGCAATCGTAGACAAAGAAGGCGGAATTTTGGTGGCCGGCGACTTTAACGTGAAAGTGATAAAGTGGGAAATGAAAAAGTTGGACAGTAGAGAGAAACGTATAATTAAGATGGTAGCCAGAAGAAGATAATTAATCCTAAGTACTGGGGCATAAACATTTAGATTACCCGGGTAAAGAGAAACACCAGATGTTCTTAATGGCTTCAAAGAATCTGGCAAGGGACATAACGTACTTTGTTGTTCAAGGAAAATCAGTAAAATGTCAGGAAAGATTTAGAGTTAGCAATCCTGGACATAGAAGGCGCAATTTTGGTGGCCGGCAACTTTAAAACGAAAGTGATAGAGTAGGCAAGGAAACAGTTGGATAGTTGAGAGAACCGTATAATGGAGGTGGCTTCCAGGAGAGGACTGACATTCCTAAATACTGACGCATGAACATTTAGATGACCTGGACACAGAGAAACACCAGATGTCTAAATGCCTTCGACGGATCTGGTAAGACACACGGCGACCTGTATTGGACAGGGAAAATCAGTGAAATGTCAGGAAAGATTTAGAGTTAGTAATCTTGGACATAGAAGGTGGAAGTTTGGTGGCCGGCGACCTAAACACGAAATTAATAGAGTGGGCAATGAAAATTACGATAGTTGAGAGAATTGTATGATGGAGGTGGCTTTCAGGAGAAGACTAACATTCCTAAATAGGGCCGGTGACTTTAAAGCGAAATTGGTAGCGTGGACAATGAAAAAGTTGGACAGTAGAGGAAAACGGATAATGCAGATGGTTGCCAGAAGAGGAATAATAGTTCTAAATACTAGCGTATTAAAATTTAGACGACCAGGACGAATAGAGATGAGACGAGATGTCTCCCTGTCTTAGGAAGATCTGGGGAAGTATCCTATATTTTGTTGAAACTTTGTCTTTTTTGGATAGAAAATTAATTTTAGTTTATGGGTAATCATTTTTCTTCAAAAATCTGTTTTTGTTTTTGAAAATGTAACTATTTTCTTGGTAATGCAGTTCTAATTAATTAAAAATTAATTTTCAACTGAAAATTTAACTATTCTTTTTGGCTTGAAAGTATCTCTTTTTCAGTTTGAATTGATGTATTTTGTTAAAAAATAATTCATTTGGTTTAATAAAAAAAAATATTTAATTTGTGGAAAATTGATAGATAGGGATTCTGAAAGCCCCATAAAGTTTAACACGTAGTTAACGCGAAAAGAAATATTAGTTTCCATTTAGCAAATCAATTCTTTAATTGAAACGCAAGTTTTTGAAATACAATTATTGTTTGGTTTGAACAATTTGATTAGTTAAGATTTTGAAAGTTGTCAAAAAAATAATATTAATCAATGACATTTAATTTTGAAACCTATGCTAAAAATAATCCATGCTTTGTTATGTAAACAAGATAATTTGTGATGACAGTGAAGAATTAATAATTATTAATTAGTTATATAAAATTCTTACATATATAATACGATAGTGATTAACAAGTCACGATTGATATCTAGTTACTAAATAATAGGAACATCAATGTGGAGAAAGTGATGTAGTAGATTAGTATAGCCAATGAAAATATTTCTTTATTGCTGCAAACTGATACAATTAAAAGCTCTGGAATTAATATCCATTTTCTTTAGGCTTGTCTTGTCACTTGTAAAGTAAATGTAGATAAATCATTTTAAACCTATGACAATCTTCACCCGGCAGTAAAATAAACTTTTTTTATTTGATTCTGAAAAACACCGACAAAGATGCTGATGAAAGATTAAAGGCTCAAGGACCATATTATATGCACTCTTTATTATTATGTATAATTAATACCTACTTGTAAGATTTTGTGCCGGGTTTGAATCG
This sequence comes from Druon quercuslanigerum, assembly GCA_010014905.2. Lineage (NCBI taxonomy): Eukaryota > Metazoa > Arthropoda > Insecta > Hymenoptera > Cynipidae > Druon > Druon quercuslanigerum. Next base: position 4,129 of record JAAAKG020140513.1, read on the forward strand.
AAGAGAATATTGTATTTTGGTTTGATATGTTTTCTGTTAAATTAATTATACCATGAGGATAACAGTTTACTCGTTTTTCACCTGCTTCACGTCAAAGAATTTTAATATTGGGCGCGTGGGACCTACTGGAGTTTCTTTAATTTCGTTTTGCGTCAATAAGGTAACTATACCAGTTTGCATATTTATTTTCGCACGTTTATCAAAAAGCAAAAACATTCCAGCAAGAACGTTAGTACTCCTCAATATAGCATACACCTCACCATCGAATGTTGACATAACAATTTGTTCATGGGTTGGCACAGGCTCATATTGTCTATCTCGTAATCTCACTTTCAGTCCTGAATCGGCAGGAAAAGTGTATCTTCGAAGTTCAAATACCCGTTGAAAATTGAAGCGGGAAGTAAGCCGAATAAGTTTAAGCTCTTCCATTCCACACCCGCGCTTGTCATAAGAAGGAAGCCTGGTAGGTGGAACCATGCTCCTGACAGGAGAATACTCTGGAGGAGAAGGCCTTGGAGGAGAAGATCTGTCTGGAGAAGGAGGTCTATTTGGAGGTTTATTTGGAGCAGAAGCTCTGACATGATGAAATCTGACCTCTTGGAACTCGTCAGGATGAAACCTTACTTCAGGGAACTCGTCAGGATGAAACCCAGCAGGGTCAAATTCAGAAGGAGGAAACCATGCAGGATCATACTCGACAGGTGGAAGCCTGGCATGATGAAACCCCGCAGGATCAATCTCTGGACGAGGTGATCTAGACCTGGACCTGGGAGGATGAGAATACCTGGTCGGAGAGTAAGCTGTTCCAATACGTGGAGTACCAGAAACAGGGGCACCATCAGGTAAATGGTCAAACTGTGAACTTAACTCTGCAACAAAAGACAAAGGATTGCATTTTTTTAAAGAAATTGAGGCGAAGACTGAATGCAAACATGTATTTAAAATTGTGTGACATGATAGTGTAAGCTCCAAGGTAATGAACCAAAATTTTCCAAAACCAATCGCGTAGAAAACTACAAATTTTTCCGACGTTTCATAAACATTGCAGTTCACTTCTTTAGGGCTAACCTGAAACTGAGGTATCAGGTTATGCTGTTCTTATTTAGACTCTTTACGATGCCTGTGATTGGCCAGAGCGCCTCACCGTGGGGACTAGTCGAACCTGATTGACCAAACAAGTCTTTTTTTTAACTGGGAGAACAGAAGGCCAAATCGGATTGGTATTATATCCATTGTCCCTATTTATGTTGTTAGCGTGTTTTAAGATTTCGATTGCTTCTCTATGTTTTCTTGAAAAAAATACTGTGCGCTTTTTCAATGACAAATGTTTTTTCAAATAAAATTTTATGTTATAAAATTTTATTTTTCGCAATGAGCACTAGCTGAGCGTAATATCGAAACACATTGCAAAAAAAAACTTGATTGGTCAATCAGGTGCGTCCTGTCTCCATGACGGGGCGCTCTGTCCAATCACAGGCATACTAGAGAGTCTCAATAAGAACAAGATAACCTGATACCTCAGTTTCAGTTTAGCCCAGAAGAAGTGAACTGCAAAATTCAGGAAACGTCGGCAAAATTTGTAGGCGTGTAAACGATTAGATCCCCAAATATCTCTTTCAATCAAAATAAATCTTGTTTATTTATCATTTTTATTATCAGTCTGCTACGCAATCAATTTTAATTAGAACACACTTCATATCAGTAGGTAAACTTCCTTAATTCCAGTTTTGATTAAACACGTTTAATGTTAAATAAATAAATTAGCCGAAGGAACAAAATTCCTTTTCCTTAACCATGCTCATATTGAGAAAATAAAGCAGTTTTTCCAAATAATTTATTTCATACGATAATAAGAAATGTTTAATATACTCTGAATTAATTTTATTGTCCGTTTAGCAACCACAAAGTGCTAAATGCTCTCTATTATTTCTAATAACTACATAACCTATTTAACAGTAGATGTTCCACCATATTTTTGACCCAATCGTTGTGTCGATTCTTTCACAGGATTACAAATTTTTTTCAGAGATTTAAAAATATTCAAAGTATCATAACAAAAAAATTTACCCTGCAAAAAATCTACCAAGTACAACTAATGGGTGACTCATCATGAGGTGCTTTTTTGAATGTCAACTTTTGAAAGAAAATAAAATATTTTTAAAAAATCTGCACTTACCAATTACAGAAAGCAGAAACGCCATCGATAGAACCAGAGGAGAAAGAATACCCATTTTTTCTAACTTAGAAAAGACTGTTTCGAATACTAAAAAGAATTTATTTGATGGTGTAACTAACTAAGCTATTAGCTAATAGCTCTTATCTTGGGAATTATTTATGCCTGAACCTTGTCCATGTGAGATATTCATATTATACTTCAGGTTTTAAAGCAATATATTACAAATTTCATCGAACAATGGGTATAATAGAGGTAAAAATTATTATTTTCTTAATAAATTTGTTCAATAATTTTTTTCTTTGGCCTAAACCACATTGGTATTGCATAAATGGATGTGGATGAATGCATGAATGCATTAACTTCTAGTTAAAGAAGATGAGTTTTAAGCTAGCACGATATTGTTAAATGTTTATTTAAATAAAATTAATTAATAATAAAACCAAAATAAATTTTAACAAAATATTTAAGCTTTTAACAAAGAAATTTTTTGGCAACTATAATAGTGAATCTTCAGTAAAAAATTAATTTTGAAACAAATAGTTGAATTTTCGAATTAAAAGATTAAGATTTAAATAAGCACGCAAAATACTTAAAAAAGTTATTTGGTCTATTCGTTGACTGTATCCATATTCACAGCAGCGTGATAGTGAGGACAATTTTTTTATTTTATTCCTGACAATTTTTTTCATAAAAATAAGAACCAAGTTACTAAATTTTTTAAACTTTCAAGAAAAAAGACGATTGTTTTATTAGATGAATGAAAATTAAAAAATAATTTTTCTGTTAATTTTTTTGTTCACTAGTCAAATAAACATCTTATAAATACTGATTTTTTCACAATTAAAAAAATGAATATTCTTAAAACATTGATCTACTGTTACCAATTCTAGTATTCTTTCACACTGCGCAAGCGCATGGTAGACAACTGGATTGGTTACCAATGGGGCGCTTATTTTAAATTATTAAGTGCAAAAATGAATTATTTACAACACATAATAATTGTATAGAGAAATAGGATATATAGCATTATTTTGAATTCATAGTAGAAATAAAAAAGTTATACATTTCTTTGAAGTTAAAATCGGTAATTTTAATTTAAATAGAAAAATTAAATAATTATTTTACCTATACCAATTTTCGACTACTAACTTCATCAAAATAAAATTTCTAAGCAAATCGCATAAACCAAATCAAACTTATTATTATAAAAGAAAATTAAATCAAGTCAACCAATTTTGGCTAGGAAATTGAACTAGAATTTCAATTACTGATGATAGAACCCCCTAGCCACTTTTCAATTTTGGAAACCACGTGGTAATTTTAGGTTAGAAAAAAAGAAAGAAAAAAAAATAAACACATCAGTAGTTTAATTAAAAATAATAATCATGCGCGCACTGAATGGCGTTTTCAAACTAATTACTGAAATAAGGTTGACCTTAATTCTGGATCTCAATTTTATTTGCAAACTTCAAAGAAACGACGCAACTTGAGTGCAACGTGTATCCTCGTCCAAGGTGTGAAACTGAAAATTACTGAGTTTCTGAGCAGACGCGAGGCGCAGAAGGCGGTATACATGGCGGTAAATTTGAAATTGTACAGACTAAAATTTGTCTGAAAATTGAGAAAATTATAAAAATTGTAACATTTCAGCTATTTCACATAGCAGAATCATTAACAGTTTCATTTAATAAGTTATAACATTCAAAAAAATTTAATGTTTTGTTTTAAAGAATTTAAAAATCTTATTTCTGTGATTCATTCATATTTTAACATTAAATTAAAAATAGTAAACAATATGTAAAAAAAATTTTATGGGCGTTTTTAAAATTAGACTTTTATATACTTTAAGAAGCATTTATTGGGGAAATGTTATCTAATTTTGGAAACAACCCTATGGTCATTATTCAATTCCCAATATCACGAAATTTTCGTGTGTTAAAAAATATTCCAATTTTTGTTCAACAAAATGTTTTTAATCTGGAAATACTGTACATTATTGTATGAATAATCATACTACAAAATTTCTATAAAACATTTACAATTATATTTGCTACGAATAATTTTTTAGGAAATTTTTGGAATTTTTTGGTGTTGAATTTAGAGTTTTTCTTCATCTTCTTAAACTTGAAAAAACAAATTTTATATTTTTTATTAAAAATTCATATGTTCAAGTAGAAAATTTCATCTTTCATGTTTTATAATGCAACCTTTTAGTAGATAATTCAAATATTTTGTTGAAAATTAATGCTTTTTGGTTATAAAATTCACTTGTGTTAATTTAAAATTCAATTTTTTTCGTAAAACTTTTTTTCTATTAAACAATTGAAACTGTGATCTTGAACAGTATCTGGAATCTTTTTTTAATTTAAATTCAACTATTCTTTTGCATTCTTTTCTGAAAAAAATTCATATTTTTTAAGAGCAATTTAATATTTTTTGATAAAAGCGAAACTTTTTGGCAGAGAAATCCAGAATTATGCTCAAAAGTCAAATTTTTTGTAGGAAATATGTCTTTTGGGGATACAAATACCATTTTTTTAAAAAAATAATTTCTTTCTTAAAAACTTATATTTTGATCGTAAAAAGTCAATTGAAATCGTTTTTGACCGAAAAATAAACTTTTTTTCATTCATCTTTTTAATTTAAAAATTCGTCTATTTTTGTAAAATTTTTATTTTTAAATGAAAATGCTATTTTTTGGTTAAAAATTATTCTTCTTTGCTTGATTATTTAACTATTTAGTTTGAAAAATTTGGCTGAATCATTTTGTTAAGAAATCATTTTTTGCTGTCAAAGATTTATATTTTTAATTGAAGATTTATGTCATTGATTGAAAGTTCAACTAATTGTTGTAAATTAATCTTTTTTAATTGAAAATTCAACGACTAGAATTTAGAACTAATTTTTTAATTAAAGATGTTTTTATTTTTCCATTTTTTTTAGATTTATCTTTTTTATTTTAAAAGTCTCCTTTTTGTTAGAAATATAAATTCATTGATTGGAAATTTTATTTTTGTTGGGTGAAAATGCATCAGTATCTGGGAAAATTATTTATTTTTTTTTTTTTTTTGAAAATTGACTTTTTGTATGGAAATTTCATCTTTTGGCTTGAAAAAAATGTGGTCATTTAATTTAAACAATATATAACAAATTTCTATTGTTTGAAAGGATTTTTATCCCCTCAAGCAGTTTTGTTTGAAAATTATTTTAAGTAATATAAAATAGAACACATACAATAATGTTTTTCTGACTGCATAGTGTATAGAAATAATATATTAACCATTATTTGAAATTTTTTCAACAAAATTCAATTTGTTTAAACAATTATTGTTTCCAACAAATATTTTTTAAATCCTGTTTTATGGAAATGTCAAGAAATTTGTATGTACAGGGAAAGTTTGGAAAAGTCAGGGAATTTTTTTGAAGTCAGGGAATGTTTTCGAGAATTACTTTTTTCAAAATTGGAATTCTAAAAATGAATAACAAATATATTTTTTTTATTGTAAACTTATTTGGTTTGCTTAGAAATGACATTTAGAATATAAAAATTTAACTATTCTATTTTTCTGACCCTCTTGACTGGAAAATTTTACTTTCTTCAGAATTTACCTAATTTGGAATTAAAATTAAATCACTTGATTGAAAGTTAAAACATTTTTGTTAAACATTCCATTTTGTTGTTATCCAGTTGTATATTCATTATTTTAGTGCAACATTCGTGAGTCATTGAAAATTTTTTGTTTCGTTTTTTTGCCAATCGACGCTGCCGCCATCTCTTGGGTTTAAAAAGTACCAGTAAAAACTTGGGGAATCCCATACCTCTATTATTTTTAATATCTACATAAGCTGAAAATGAATTAATAAAATTTATAGAAAATAATTAAAGTCTTATTGTTTTTAGATATTTTCAATCAATATTTGATAGCTCAATAATTATTCATATCTCAATCATCTTTATATGAATAATTTTTAATAAACATTAATTATATTTTAATAATGAATAAAAATAAATGAATTTAAATTAACTTGTTATAAACAAATCCATTAAAATTTTATTACTTTTTAATAACTTTACTCACATTATAGAAAATAATTGACGGAATGATCCTAGCGGACCGAGTGACCGGAAAGGATACTCTGCAGAGTAAAAACAAGATCAACTTTTAAATTGGTGAAATTTGGATTCTGCGTTAAAATTTCCATTAGAAGTTCATGGAGTAATGGCAGTAGTTTTTTTACAAAGGTAAAAAGTTTTAAAAAATATAAGACCTATAACAACAAGCGTTTTAACTTTTTACCGTTGCCAAAAAAAACTATTGCGATTACCCCGTGACCTTCTAATTGGAATTTCAACTTTTCAATAATTGTAATCGCGTTATTAAAACAAGTGAAAAATTTAAATTAATTATATTTTGCGAAATTAAATCTAATCGACTCCCTTAGTTTTAAATAATTTTAATTCTGTGATTAAGATCTGATAAATTAATGAAATTTAATTGTTTATCAAGAGTTACAAATAATTTATTCTTATCATTTTTGAATCATTTTAATTGCTTTATTAAAAACAATTAAAATAATCAGAATGAATTATATTTTGCGCAATTAAATCCAATCGTCTTCTTTAGTTTTAAATAATTTTAATTATACGAGTAAGACCTAATAAATTAATTAAATTTAATTTTTTTGCCACAAGTTAAATATAATCAATTCTTATCACTTTTATATCATTTTAATTATTACAAATCTTTAAATTACGAATTTATTAAAAACATTTGGTAATTGATTTAAATTAACTATTATTTAAATTTATTAAATAATATAGCTTTTTTATATAAATTTGTTTAATATTATATACATTTATTCGATATTCGGAAGAAGTTTTAATTAATATTATTCAAGTTATTTTAGTAAAAAATATCTTTAATCATTTTTTATTGAAAGAATAGTAAATAAAATCCTAAATTAAAAATTATGATCCCATCTTCTAAACAGGGCACTTTGGTATCTATGGATTATAGTATTAAAACTATTAGTTGTATTATTGCAAAACTTGGTGAAGATCTTCATTTAAGTACCTCATAACAAGTTTCATAGTAAAAATTATGTTAACTTATTGTAAGTCTGAGTAAGCAAATATTGCTACTTTAAAATTAATGTCTAGCAATTCTTAACTTAGACTAAAAATAAATAAAAAAATTAACTCGCTACTCATCCTTTAAGTTTTGAGTGAAAGCATTATAAACTTTGCTCGTAAATAAAAAAAACCTTGCGTATTTCTTTTATTATCCGTCGACGTAATTAGCAATAACTTTTATATTTCGCAACAGAATTTACTGAATAAAAGATTAGAATTTGATTCAGAGCGGCAAAAAATGATTTTCCAAAGGATTTTTCCGACCATTTTACTTAACAACTTTAGGAAGAATTTTTGTATTGTTTTCCATCGACGTAACATCAATCGAAGTGATCCACGTTTTTTTGTTGTGACGTCAGCTGAGAAGATGTCTGCACGCCGCACAGTGGGAAAAATTGACATTTTTTGGTTCAAAAGACGATTCCGGCTGAACCTATGGACCGATTTGGATGTTTTTTTTAAAAAGCTGATAAAATTTCAAAGAAAGTTTTCGAGGCTGATTTTTAATTTACTTTTTCATTTTTCTTATAAATAAGTAAATATGAGGGAAAAAATTTCAAATTCGTATTCGTTTATGTATATTTTGTCCCCACCAAAATCCTTGTGACCGACACTGACCACCGGGGCTGGAACCCGAATGGAATCAATGGGGAGATATCTACAATAATGTGGAGATATTGATAACCTCACTACAATGATCTTAATACACTATATAAATATAAAACAAGATCTTACTTCGATCATTATTCTCTTGGCATTATTCCCCCGGAACTGCTTTCGCATTACTTCAGGGAGGTACCATTTTTTGACCTATGAAGGTTCCTGCTGGTTTTCTATTGTTTCTTCTGGGCTTCTGCTGAAACCAGCCCTTTCTCAGACCAATCCTCAGTAGAGCGACAGTATTTCGCTACGGGCTCGTAGGCCTTCGTCATCATGGCTGGGCCCCGTTGATTACTTCCGTCATCTGGGAGGCTTCATCGACTGGGCTGCCTCCCAGAATGACACATATTTTATAGCCCCAGAAGATGGTCAGTTCAGGGCCACTCACAACGTGCAGTGCAGGGGAAGCACTGGGGAGTGCTGGATCAATTCCCAGACTTGTGACCCTCACTGCCGCTTCTCCAGAATCTTTTGTTCCTATCAGGACCCTCGCAGCTTGCTGTCTTATGGCTCGGTGTTCTATGGACACCTTGAGGTGTCCAGCGCTTTACAATTTCGCCGCCATTTCGTCGGTCAGCTCAACGAAGGCCTTCAAAGTTTCTCTGAACACCTTTTTAGTGAGACTGACCCTAACCTCTCATATGAGTTGCTCGCCAAAATGCTTTCTAATGGCTGCCTCCACCTCTCCGCACTCGTGGTTGTGTCAAGGTCCAGCAACTCGACCTCAGTGCGAGGGACCATCTTCCGAACACAATTTTTTTATCAACAGCTGTTCTGATGGCAGGGATGAACATTGATTTAGCATCCGATGTAAGCTTGTCCTCAACAAGTACCTCTCCCTTCCTTGTTTCCCTCAAACGCCTGACGTTGACACCAAGGATGTCGGGTTTCACCTTTTGCTTGAGGTCCTTTAGGACCTCCTCGTAGCTTGAAAAACAACCTGTTTCATAATAACAGCATCGGGTCTATGTAGCCTCTGTTTCTCCTTCTTCTGTGATCCGTTCTCCACTCTTTTGTTTTAAGGGTTGACATGTTCTGAACATTGTTCCGGGAATTCAACCTCTTCGTACTGCGTCTTGACGTAGCAGATTCGGGGAGGCTCATTGTGGGATCTCTTGGCCTCTTCCCAGGTGTGGGAGCGAGTGTTTCCACAGCTTCTTCAACTATGTTTTGAAATCCCGTTGTAGGTCCTTAATCCGCGCCTTGCCTTTCTCTTGACCTTTTGCACTCTTTCGACAATTGTGTCTCTGTAACAGTTTTTTTGTAAACTAAAGTCCAACTCCACGCCAAGCATGTGTGTCTGCATATCAAGCAGCACTTTTCCCGCTTCAGTAACCTCCTGCCTCTCCTTTATGCTTTCGTTCATTTCTTCAGTCTTCGACTCAAATCCGTCCCCAATATGTCGGCTGAGATATCGGTAATGCCGTTCCCCCTCTTCTGTGGCGTCCAACCAACCTAACAACTGCTCAAATACGCTCCTCTCGAAGTATGTTTGGCCCTCCCAAAAATCATCGGGGCAGCACCGATCACCGTGTCTGGAACCCGTTTAGAAGCGACAGAGAGGTTGTTACTCTCTTGGGGTACTTCGTCTTTTTCATACTTCCACATTATTTGGTTTTAATTCGGGCTTCCTTCAACTAGCTGGGTTTTGTCGGCCCCGGATATTTTATTTCCCCGGTACCATCTATATCTGGTCATAATTCGAATGATGATGATGATGGCGATAATTCAGCCAGGAAAGACAAGATCAAAGGATGATAATTATCCAGCCAGTAGAGGCAAGATTAGATGATGATGCTGATGATGATCCAGTCAGCGGAGTCAAGATCAGATGACGATTATGGTCCAGCCAGTTAAGACAAGATTAGATAATTAAACTTTGAAGTTTGTTAAAATAGCTCTTTAATGATTTTTATTATTTGTTCAGCTAGGAGATGTTTTCCGTGATTCTGGTTGTTTCGAAATGTCAATTTCTTTCAGTGAATGTTTAAGGTATAATAAAACAACCTCCTGTATACACAAAATCGTAAATTTTGTTAAGTTCGCAGGTCTGATCTACCAAATTTGAGGCATCTAGCTTTGATTTTCTAATAAATTATTATATATAATTAGTCATTCCAATAAAAGTCATTTTCAATATAATTTCAATTTTTAATTTAATTTTTAATTTCAATATAATAATTCTCTTTGGATACAATTAAAGCGTCGCAGTGTGAAAATTTGGTTTGCTTGTTTATGGACAACTTATTTACTAGCGATTGTATCTAGGTTGTTAAATTCTTTAAATTAATTCAAGTGTTCCAGGAGAGAAAAAATTAAACAGAGAATGGGTAATTAGAAATAATTCTTATCTAACAGTACGTAAGATTTTAAAAATCGTGTCAAGTAATAAAGTTATATTTCGTACAATCTGTTTCTTGATATAAAAAATAAGATTCTCATTTGCCTGAATATTTTTTTGGATTCTCAAAATGATCTTCTACTGCTTCTCAACTAGAGGCTGAAGTTTAACTTTATTGAGTTCCCTACCTTAAAAAAGCTCATAAATAACAATGGATCTTAGGACTGTCATCCTGTTACTATTTGTGGTCAGCTTTATTATAGGTTTAGAGTTTCTTAAACTTTTTAGAAGTTGATGATTAAGAAGAGAAAACAAGATGAAATGATGATAATCGTCCAGTCAATAGAGACAAGTCCAAATGATGATAATGGTCAAGCCAGTGAAGACAAGATCAAGTGATGATAATAGTACAGCCAGTGAAGATAAAATCAAATGATGATAATGGTCAAGCCAGTGAAGACAAGAACTGTTGATGATGATAATCCATCCAGTAAAGACAATCTTAAATGATGATAATGGTCCAGTCAATAGAGACAAGACCAAAAGATGGTAATGTTCAAGCCAGTGAAGATAAAATCAAATGATGATAATGGTCAAACCAGTGAAGACAAGAACAGTTGATGATGATAATCCATTTAGTAAAGACAATCCCAAATGATGATAAAAGTCCAGACAATAAAGATAAGATTAAATGATGATAATGAGCCAGCTAATAAAGACATGATCAAATGATGCTAATGGACTATCCAATAAAAGCAAGATCAAATAGTGATAATGGTCAAGCCAGTAAGGACATGATCAGATGATGATGACGATGATTCATCTGGTAAAGAAAAGATCCAATGATGATAATGTACCTGCCAGTTAAGGCTTGAGCAGATGATGAAGATGGCCCAGCTAGTAAAGTCAAGATCAAATGATGATAATAGTCCAATAATGGTCAAACTTGCATATCACAGCGAAAAAAATCCTGCAGGGGCAATCAAAAATGGATTGAAAGTTTAGGCTTGCATATCAGAAAAGAACGTCAATATCGCAAAGCTTTTATTTTAAATAAGATTTTTTAATTTTTGCGTTATGCATAATTGTTTCAAGCGTGGATATTTTGAATGCCGGATTCAATCCTAAATCGAATCCTAGTTTTTACAGTGTTGGATGGTATTGGCTTGGATGTGGCCAAAATTTTGCAGACAGGTATTTTTGTTCCAGTGGTGAGATAGCATTACAGTCAAATCCGTCTTTTACTGCTATTGTGCAGAGAACTGCAAAAGAAAATATCTTTCTCAAATCTAGAAATAAACAATCGTTCAAATTTATAAATTAGTTTAGAGTTATAAATAGGTGTTTAGTAGCGTGGTCCAAAATGTTGCATTCTCGAATTTTCGTCCATGTCGGTTCAAAATTTGTTCGAATCCTCAAAAAAATAAATGAGCTTTTTTAACGTTATTCAGAGCTCCTGAAAATTAGATACTGCACATTTAAAAGGTTCCGCAATGTTGAGGTTCCGAGTTTTAAAGATTCCGAAATTTAAAGCTTCCGCGAGTTAAAGGTTCCGCAAGTAAATGGTACCGCGATCTAGTGGTTTCGAAATTCAACTGTTCCGCAATTTAGAGGTTCTGCAATTTACAGGTTAGGAAATTTAAAGGTTTCGCAATTTAGGATTTCCGCAATATAAAGGTTCCGCAATTTAAAGGTTCCGCAATTTAGAGGCTCCTCTGCTTAGAAGTACCTCAATTTAAAAGTTCCTCAGTTTATAGATTTGATAATGTAGAGGTTCCGCAATTTATTTTTCATATATTTCATATTTTTAACTTTTTAGTTAAAATGAAGCAATGATAAATTAAATTCAACAAAAATAATTACCTAAACACTTTAATATTATTCATAATAAAGTATTCTTAGAATCATGCTAAAATTTATTTTGATTTATTTGATGAACTGTCTTTTGAGGAAAAAAATGTGAAAAGCAATAGTAAATTGTGGAACCTCTAAATTGTGTAACCTTAAAATTGGAGACACATGAAATTGCTTAGTCCGTAAATTGCTGAACCTTCAAATCGCGGAAGCTGTAAATTGCGGAACCCCTGAATTTTTGAACCTTTTAATTGCGGAACCTCTAAATTGCGGAACCTCTACATGCAAAACCTATAAATTGTAGAACCTTTGTGGACCCTCTTAATTGCGGTAGTCTTAAATCGCTGAACCCCTTGATTGTGAAACCTTCCAATTTTGCGAACTCTAAATTTCGGAACCTCTGACTTTCATGAACGCAAAATTGGGGAACCCTTAAATTGTGGAACTTTTAATCACGGAGCCTCTAAATTTTGGAAATTTTAAATCATAAATCCTTTAAATAGCGGATCTTCTAAATTTTGGAAAGTTGAAATTACGGAACATCCGAATATCAGAAGTTCAAATTTGCGGAATCTTTAAATTCCGCAACTGCTAATCCCTGAATTTTGAACCCTTTAAATTCCGCAACTGCTAATCCATGAATTTTGAACCCTTCAAATTGCGCAATCTTTAATTTTCGGAACCTCTGAATCAAAGAACCCCTATATTTCGAAACCTTTAAATTGCGGAACCTTTGAATCGCGAAAACTTTAAATCACGATAACCTCTAAACAATTTTTTTCGGACAATTTTTGGGAATATATAGTGGCAACACGAGAAGAAATGTCCAATATATTTTTGGACTACCCTAGTCTCCAGTAAGTAATAAGTTTTTTTATTAACAAACTAATAATTTAAAAAATATGCCTTAATAATTATATTTCCAAAAATAATTTTGCTTACCGAGGGCGTGGCCCTTGTCATTGAAATGAAGTTCTTGGCCTTCTCGATTCCGGTATCTACACATATACCTGAAGCCCACTCGACACGATTTTAGAATGCACCACTCTGTAAATAAATGTATGTATACAAACATATATAATTTATTTATTAGTCACTTAAATTGACTGATTTGAAAAGTCACTTTGGACTGATGTTTCAGTCCTCAAATGCACCCTATTTAAATTAGTCAAAATTGTCTGACCCTTAATTAACCCCTCCTCCCTGAAATATATTCTTATACTCACCTAAAGCTTTATCTATGGTCATAGGCAATTGAGGTCTATTCATAGCACTAACTCCATTGTAAAGAAGGTAGCAGAGAAAGACAAACTTCAAAAATTCCATTGCTCTTAATCTTGAGAAACTTTTCAACAAATTTACTTGTAGTCAACGTAAATGAATAACAGGATATTCCTTGAATTTCCAGCGTTATATATACAGAATCTATCCCTACTCTTATATCGAGGTTACGAAATATATCTATCGTAAAAAATTGTTTCGTAAGCAGCGAAAAATTCCACATAGAGATAAAAACTTCATCATGATAGTCATGTAAACATTGTTTAGAATAAAATTACAGAACTTGTTCTAATAAATCTTCTTAAGGCGCTCGCTATGTATTACGAAATTAAATAATATTTATACAATCCACGAAAAATATGAATTTGTGTAAAACTTTTAGATCAGCTCTGATATCTAAATAAAAATTGTTAAACGTTTTTACAAGGTTAAAAGCGAGGAATTAATTACTCCTGCAATCCCACGCACTCTTACGCAATCCCACGCACTCTGATGCAACCCCACGCACTCTGATGCAATCCCACGCCCCCTATGCAATCCCACGCATTCTTATGCATTTTTTTGCGATTTTATTGTAGAAAAATTACTCTATAGAATTGTTTTAAGAAAATCAGTATAAAGATAAAAATGTGAAACTATTGAAAGATTTAATGCAAAAAGTAGAGAAAGTAAAAATTACACTCTCTCTGAAACTGCAACCCTATGCACACTTATGCAATACTTTGTAATCCCCCTTATAAATTTTTTTTTTTTTAAATTCAGTATAGGTCTATAGCGACTTTCCCACAAGAAGTTTCTTATCATTGTTTTTTGCGATTCTAGGAAAGTCATTGTCGAGAATTATTATATGAAATTCAGAATATAAAAAAGTTAAAATAATTAAAGTAGAAAGTGCACAGTCTCTCTGAAATCAAAACCCATGCACTCTTATGCTATCCCACGTACCTTCACGACAAACCCATGCACTCTTACGTTAAAACTATAAGGAAATTTGTATCCAGCCAAAATTGAATAGTTACATTTTCGTTAAAAAAAATATTCTCAATTAAGAAACAACGAATTTTATACAAAAAATTTGAATTTTGAACCCAATAATGCGACCTTTCTACATTAAAGCTCAATTTTCAACTCGGAAATATAAATTATCAAATAAACTCATTAATTATAAACAAAAATTTATTTTTAAGAAAGTAGTTTAACTTTCAAACAATGATTTGAATCTTAAGTTGAAAACGATTAAATTTCAATAAAAATTTAATAGTTGATATTTCATTACAAATATATTAATAAGTATAATGAAAAATAATGCAACTTGACAAAAAAAATTTTTTAATACATTACTTTAATTTTAAGCACATGATTAATCTCGTTTTTATAGCTTCGCTAAAATTTCCATTCCAATGGTGAATAAGTAAACATTTTTCTGATTGCTCAGCTGATTTTCTGATTGCTCTCGAGAACGATTATTAATTTCTGTCGAACATTCTATCAATATTTTTTTAATTGAATATAATTAGGCAATAACGTTCACTTTATTAAAAAATCTTAAAGCACACGCACATTTGGTGCGAGGGGGGGGGGATATTTTGAAAAGCTTTCTTACATGGGGCACATTTTTTTTAAAAATCTCTCTTTTTAGGTAAAAATTCCACAAATTGTTTGAAAGTTGAACTCCTTCACTAAAAAATTATTTCTTTGGTTAAAGATTAATAATTTTGGTTTAAAATTTAACTTTTTAATAAAAAATAAACTTTTTTGTTAAAAACTAAATTGTTTTGTAGAAAAATCGTCTTTTTAACTTAAAAAAGGAAAAACTTGTTAGAAGTTTAACTATTTGGTAGAAAATTTAACTGTTTCGTAAAAATTTGCTTTTCTAACTTAAAAACTATTTTTTAATAAAATATTAATTATACAATATTGGGTTAAAAACTGAACTTTTTCATAAGAAAAATTTATTTATTTGGTTTAAAATCAGTTTTTTATTTGGTAATATTCTTTATTGAAAAATCAACTTTTTGGTTAACATTTATACTTCTTTCGAAAATTTGTTTTTTTTGTATGCAGAAATTCAGTTTTGTTTTAATAAAAATTAATCTATTTTCGTTAAAGATTCCAATACTTTATTATTAATTCATATTTTTGGCTAAATTCAATATTTTTTCTAAATAATCAAAATATTTTCTTTGATTTATTAAAATTTAATATTTTTGACATGAAAAGTCAACTGCCTTTAATAACATTTTTTTTAAATTAAAAATTATTTTTCTAAGCAAAAATTTGACTATTTTATTTTTGTTTCAATTTTTTGTTGAAAATTTAAATATTTCATTTTACCTTGAAAGTTCTTCTTTTTTAGTTGAAATTTACGTATTTTGTTCAAAATTAATTTTTTTGGCTAACTAAAACTAAATCTATTTAATATTTTTGTAAAAATTTATCTTTTTCAGTAGAAAATGTATATACTTTGTCGGACATTTTTTTGTTGAAAAAATGATATTCAGGTGTCTATAAAGTTTGGCGCATACTCCCCATCAAAAAAATTGTAAATTTTTCATAAATTTTATTCAGAATTGTCAATATTATGCCTATTAATTAAAAAATTATTACTTTTCTTTATAATTGTACATAAAAAAATACTAAAATTATGTAATGAGTTAAAGTGCAGTTTAAAATGTTTTTGACACTATTTATAATTTTTTGCAGTTTTTGAAATAAAAATTGTTGTTAACACATTAATTATTTTATATTCATAATAAGACGTCTATATAAATGCTTTTAACAATTTTATTTTGTTTTTTAAACTTTTAGTTTAACCAAACAAATAACAAACTAAATTCAATATTTATAATTTTTTCAATAAATTATTACTATTTATAACTATATTCTTATATAGTGCTTCTAGATAGTTGCTAAAAATATCCGGCATCCCCTAAAATCCACCCCTAGTAAATTTCACGAAATAGTTCAAAAGTTACAAATGTGAAACAGTAATTAATTTTTTAAATTGAAATTAGTCGCAATTTCACTATTAAAAAAATCAGCTTAAGGTGCAAACCCCATAATAATATTAGGTAGCCAACTAAAGACACCCCTAGCACCTTTAACAAAATTTTTGAAGATTTCTTGAAATGTGGATTTTATAAATAATTTCAATTGAAAAATCGATTTGCTGTTTCAAATGAAGAATTTTAAGACCTGTTATGTTGGAACTACTAAGGGTGAGTTTTAAGGGTTGTTTAATATTATTTTGGGACCCAGAAGATAATCTGCATTTTTCTCAATACGATTTTCGTGATTATTTTCAATTAAAAAATTTATTGGCTGTTTTACATTTAGTAACTTCTAAAATGTTTCCTAAACAATAGTAGGGGTGGATTTAAGGGGTTGCATAATGTAACTAAGGGACTGAAAATATAACTTAAACTTTTTTCAATTTAAATTTTTGGACTATTTTCTACTGAGAATTCTATTGACAGTTTTACATGGAGCATCTTCGCAACTGTTTCGTGAAAAATATTAGGGGTGGTTTTTTGGGGTTACTGGTATAATCAAAAATCTATCATCTACTTCTCCAGTGCAAAATATCCAGAACTTCAATTATTCACGAGAAATAAAATCGGAAATTGATTATGATATAATGAATCATAATAATAAATAAAAAATATTATTAATAAATAAACTAATTTTAATTATTTTAGTGATACTTTTAACTCGAGTAGCAAAAAATCCACCTTTTCTGTGAAAAATTGATGTTTTTGATTACAAGTTCAACCCTTTGGATACAAAATTTATATATTTTGTTTAAAATTCTTTTTTTGCATAAAATTAATCTTATTTTTAATTCTTTTTTTACTTCAAAATTAATCCTCTTCTTAATAATTCAACCATTTTCAGAAACTTTTTTTTTGTTTTGCTTGAGAATTCAACATTTTTAAGAAATTTTTTTCTACTTTGACTATAAAATATTTTTTGCTTAAAAATTCGACTTTAGTTAACATTTTGTCTTTTTGATTTCTTTAACCAATAAATTTCAAGTTTATCACTAAGGCTATTTATTTATTGTTTTAAACAGTTGTATCAAAAAATGATTAAACAATATATTGCAGGTCTTCTGAAATTTAAAAAAAAAAAAAATTTTTTTTATCTTATTTAGCATAATTAACTCAGAAATTGGAATTTTTTAAAAGCCTTATCAGGACAAATCGCCTAATGTTAATTTGTATAAAGATATTTATGAAGATAAGCAATTCTTCCTGTTAAGAGTTTTTTTAGAATTAGAAAAATTATTTTCGTGTAGTGTTCAAGGTCACAATAAAAAAACCGAATTACAAAATAATGGTAAATATTCCTGGTAAATACAGGAATTATTTTTTTTAATAAAGCAAACATTACTTTTTTGGATTCGCCGAGAATATAATTGATGTTCAAAAAGTTACAAAAAATGATTTTTTAACTTTAAAAAAAATGTTAATCTAGCTGATTCCAGCAAATTAATTTTTCCTTAATCAGAAACTAATTCCTGTATTCAGCAGGATTTTTTTTCTTTAATTTGAAAAAATTTCAGTGATTTTGTTTGACTAAGAGAAAAAATAAATAAATTTAATATTTAATAGTTTTTTTTAACTCTAATAAACTCTTTTAAACTGTAAAAATTAAAATTGTATTTCTTTTGTTCAAAATTAGAAGTTTTTATATTTAGAAGAATGAAAATTTAGCAAATAAAAAACTATCCAAAAAATTTGTCCAATAGGAATAAAAATGATAAAAAATTTATTGAAATTGTTATAAACAAATGAGTAATGAAAATGGTTTTGTAGGGATTTTCGGTAATTCGTCCCTTGATTCAAACTAAATTTTAACAATTTATAGACAAAAAGATTTTTTTACTAGAATTAATGAAAGTTAAAAATAATTTGTTATTTTAAAAGCAATTTTTATAAACAAATATCCATATCAGGTATTTTTGATGGATTCTTGATTTTTTGCTGCAAGAAAATAAATTGCTGGATTTTTTTGCTACTTGAGGTCAAAGTGTCACTAGAATAATTATAATTTATTTATTTATTAATAATATTTTTTATTTATTATTATGATTCATTATATCATAATCAATTTCCGACTTTTTTTCTCCTGAAAATTGAAGTTCTGGATTTTTTGTACTGGAGATGTAGATGATAGATTTTCGATTATATTAGCAACCCCAAAAAACCACCCCTCATATTTTTCACAAAAGAGTTGCGAAGATTCTCCATGTAAAACTGTCAATAAATTTCTCAGCAGAAAATAGTCACAAAATTTAAATTGAAAAATGTTTAAGTTATATTTTCAGACCCGTGGTTATATTATTCAACCCCTAAAATCCACCCCTAGTACATTTCAGGAAACATTTTAGAAGTTACTAAATGTAAAATAGCCAATAAATTTTTAATTGAAAATAATCACAAGAATCGTATTGAGAAAACTTCAGATTATCTTCTGGGTCCTAAAATAATATTAAACAACCCTTAAAACTCACCCCTAGTACTTCCAACATAACAGGTCTGGAAATTCTCCATTTAAAACAGCAAATCGATTTTTCAATTGAAAGTATTTATAAAATCCATATTTCAATAAATCTTCAAACCTGTTTTGTTAAAGGTGCTAGGGGTGTCTTTAGTTGGCTGCCTAATATTATTATGGGGTTGGCACCTTAAACTGATTTTTTCTAAAGGTGAAATTGCGACTAATTTCAATTTAAACAATTATCGACTGTTTCACATTTGTAACTTTTGAAGTATTTCGTGAAATTTCCTAGGGGTGGATTTTAGGGGATGCCGGCTATTTTTAGCAATAATTTTTCAATTAATAGACATAATATTGACAATTCCGAATAAAATTGATGAAAAATTTACAATATTTTTAACGGGAAGTATGCCCTAAGCTTTAGAGAGCCCTGAATATAATTTTGTCAATAAAAAAATGTCCGACAAAGTATAAACATTTTCTACTGAAAAAGATAAATTTTTACAAAAAAATTAAATAGTTTTAGTTTTAGTTAGCCACAAAAATTAATTCTGAACAACATACGAAAGTTTCCACTAAAAAGGAATAATTTTCAAGGAAAAATGTAATAGTTAAATTTTCAATTATAACAAAAAGATTTTTGAATTAATTATAGATTATGGATCGAAAATTATTCTAACCTAAAAGACAAATTTTCAATAAAACATAGTTTCTTTTAACGTCCGACTTTTTCATTGCCCACTCCAACGCTTCCGGTTTAGAGTCGCCGGATACCAAAATTCTTTCTTCTATGTTCAGAATTGCCGCCTCTAAATCTTCCATCTTATTTCAAATGCTATCTCTGACCAACAACATTCCCTAGCTTTTTAAAAATATCCAGGTTTTTAATTCCTTACGAACAAGCATGCAGCTTATCTTATTTTATTTAGAAAGCTACTTAGATAATATTATGGAAATAATAAATTAAAAATCATGAATATTTTAAGCTTTTGGGTATTCAGATTTGGTGATTAGAAAAGAAATTTTACAAAAAGCTTTTATTTTAAATAAGGTTTCTTTTATTATTTTCATGTTATGAATAATTGCATACAAATCAGGATTAGCCACATCATATCTGTTAAGGATTCTGTTGAATATTATGATTCCCTGGATAATTATGATTGAATGGATTATTATGATCCAATTGATGCTCATGAGTCAATTGATTATATTGTATAAATTGTTCATGATGATTAAGTTGATTATGTTGATACAATTGATTCCATACAATAGATTGCTCTTGTAACGCCTCTTCCAGTTCCCTTGGAAGAAAGGCTTTAGTTTTTGTTGTCTTGAAATTTTGTTGAATAATTGGGGCAGCAATACATTTAAACAATCCTCCTACTGCTTTCATGCAGAGAACTGTAAAGAATAAATGTTTTGTTAAATCTATAGTCAAACGAGCGTTTACATTCAAAAAATAGTTGAAGAAAAGTATCAATAAGTGTCCCGCACGGCGGGAGGGGATATATAGACATTATTAAATTTTTTTGAAGGTAAATAATTGATATAGTCCTCTTAGTTACTGTACGTCCCAGTGCACATTCAAATATTAGCGGCGCGCGCGAAAATCCATCGAGAGAAGTGGACGCCAAGGCGGCCGGAACGCCCCTCCACCTTCCTCGTGAACTCCGCGCCAATCGCTGGCCAACAGCCTCGCACCGAGCGAGGATAAAAGGCGGTGCATTCGTCTGAAATGATGCACTCTCACTTCGACCTCCGAGCAGGATTCATCCCCCTCTCATGGAAGTCTTGTGGTATTCATAGTACCATTCAAAGAGTTGCAAGAGTAAAGGTTATTAAAACTAAAAATTTTTGTATCCTGTACTCTACAAAATATCTTTCCTCCTCCTCCAAACTATTCCAAAAACTCTATCTCGCCCTTTCTTTCCCCAACCCCTCTCTCTCTCTCTCTCTGTCTCTCTCTCTCTCTCTCTCTCTCTCTCTCTCTCTCTCTCTCTCTCCAGGGGTCGGTCTGCTAATTTGAGCTCCGCAAACCCCGAAAACTTGGTTTTCTCTAAAGGGCGGTCTGTTAATTTCAGATCCGCAAGCCTCGCCACTATCTCTATCTCTGTCTTTTCTGAGGTCGGTCTGCCTCTTTCACGGCTTCGTTTACCTCCCTACTCTGTCTTTTTTTTCTTTTTATAAGATCCGTCTTCTTTCTAACGGCTCCGCCGATCTTATTCCATTAATTCATTTTCAAACTCACAGCTCCGTCAACCCTTTTTCTTACTATCCATCTCTGAGGTCGGTGTGCCTTTTTTCACGGCTCCACAAACCTCCCTCCATATCTAACTCTTGACTCCTCTTTCTCTCTAAGGACTAAACCTTCCCGCCCTAATAAGCAAACCCACCTCCGCCGCCGTTGAAAGGCTCTCAGGGAAACCCTCTCCTGCGGTACCTTGCTCGAGGATTACTGTTCCCCTCCTTCTTCTTCCGTGGAACATCGTGGCCATCATTCGATCAGTGGTCATTGTTCCACCTAGCTCCCATTTAAACCTCTCCCGACCAGTTCCTTCCTCTAAATAATATCCTCGCTCCCCCTTTCCTCGCAAACGCTTGCGACAGAAGGACTTAGATGATGATGTCGACGTCATCTTCATCTACGATAACGAGGCCTTTTCGCCTCTAACTTATTCTGCCCAGCGGCTGCATTAGAGGACCAAGGGACCTTTCCGTCCCAGACCAAGACAAGGTCATGAACGGACTATCTGTCTGGCGTTATATTCTCTTGTCCTTCGGGGCCGCTCGGATACAAGAGCACTAGCCGCCAGCCTGGGACAGCGAAGTCTATGCAGAGGTTAGACGCCTACCTGTAGGCCCACAATCAACATCTACCCGTGCGAGCTTTGCTCCCACCACGACTGGCCGCGGACAAGAGGAACCATCAGTAGCGATAGACTATCCGATCGGGCTTCGGCTCCACTTGGACCGGCCCATCACGAGCAGCAACGAGCAAGCCACGGATCCTGGAGGGTCCGTCTTGTCCTCATCACCGCACTGAGAGCTACGGTACTACCTGGGCTGGCTCCCCCAGCAACGGCAACGACTGACTCACGGATCCTGGAGGGTCCGGCTCAACCGCCTCTACCGCACACTACACCCCATTAAGTCAACAATCACAGGGCGGAACAACAACATTCACAAACCCTGCCTTGTATCATAATTTTAAAAATACCTGCAAAAGTGGTTTTCGTAACCTATTAAGACGTTAATTACGCCTTAACATGATCTAATAGTTATTTGCAGTACAAGAACCCTAACTGGCACTTTTTTACCAAGTCTGAAAGCAATTCACATGAGGCAAAGTGCCACATAGGAGCCAAATGTCACGCACTATTTTTTATCACAGCAGTCAATTCTATTCCACTTTAATCCAATGCATTTCATTTTAATCCAATTAATTCCAATTCGATACAATCTACTCCAATTCCATTCCAATAAACTCCAAAACAATTCACTGCCAACAGATTCAATTCGCTCTAATCCAATTTATTACAATTGGGCCTGATTCATTCCAATCCAATACAATCAACTCCAATTAATTCTATTTCAATCCACTCCAATCTACTTTAATATAATCCACTCCAATGCAATTCATCTCCGCTCGGTCCAATTCATTTTAATCAAATACAATTATTTCCAATCCATTCCATTCCAATCTTTTTCGGTTTACTCCCAAGCAATCCACTTATCCACTTGAATCCAATCCAATTCAGTCCACTCAATTCAATTCTAAACGATTTACTCCAATCAAGATTATTATAATCCAATCCAATCCACTCTAATCCACTCTAATCGAATCCCGTTATTTCCAAAGCAATTTAATACAATCCATGTCACTCCACTGCAATCCTTGACAAACCATTTATTTCCATTCCACTTTAATCCAATTTATTACAATCTAATCCTATTCAATCCACATAATTTAAATCCAATGCACTCTAATCCACTTTAATCCCATTCATTAGAGATCTACTCCACTCTAATCTATTCCAATACAATCTACTCTGTTGCCAATAATGCGGAATCCACTTTAATCCACTCTCATTTATTCAAATATATTCATTGCAATCCAATTTACTCCAACTTAATTAATTCCAATCTAATCTAATCCAATTCAATTTATTCGAATTCGTTTAAATGATATTCAATTCGCTCCAATCCAGGCAATCACATTCATGAGAAATCCACTATACTGCAATCCACTCTGATCCAATCCAATTCATTTCAATAAAATAGGTTGTAATTGGTTGTATAGAGCCTTAATCTAAAAACCCGAGAGTGAATCTAATCCAATTTAATCGAATACATTACAATTCAATCCATCCACTGCAATCTACTCTTATCCAATACATTCCAATTCAGCTCAATGAATTTCAGTTTAATCCCATAATTTTTAATCCGATACAATCCAGTCCAATGTCATTCCAATAAACTCCAAAACAATCCAATCCCAACAAGTCCAATTCAATTCACTCCAGTCCAATTCATTTAAATCCATTCCAATCTATTTCAATCCACTCCAATACCATTTATCTCAACCCAATCAAATTCAATTAATTTCGATTAATTCCACTCCAATCTATTTTAATTCACTCCCAAGCAATCCAGTTTTATCCAATTCATTCAAATCCAATTGTATGTACTTCATTGAATTCTAAACGATTCATTCCAATCAAATTAATTATAATCCAATCCAATCCACTTTAATCCACTTTAATCCAATCCCGTGAATTCTAAAGCAATCTACTCCAATCTATCTACCTCCACTGCAATCTATTCCAAATCAATTCTTTCCCTTCCACTCCAATCCAATTTAATTTATTTCAATACAATCTATGCCAATCCAATAAATTCTAATCGAATCCAATGCATTGTAATCCATTCGTTCCAATCCAATCCACTAAAATCCTATTCTTTATAAATCCACTCCAATCCACTATATTACCCACTAATACACTTCAATGGACTCCAATATCTTCCAATCCCCTCCAATCCAATCATCTTTAAACAATCTAATCCCATCCAATCCAACTCAATCTACTCTACTCCATTCCAATCTATTCCAATCCGTTATTTTCCAATTCAATTCAATCTACTTCAATCCACTTTAATCCATTTCCATTATTTCAAAACCAATCTACTCATATCCACTCCAATCCATTCCGAACAAATCCAATTTAATTCACTAAAATTCAATTTATTACAATCCTAACCAATTCATTTCAATCCAGTACAATCTAATACAATTAATTCCAACCTATTCCGTTTCATTCCAATTCATTCCAATCCACTCCAATCCAATTCACTTCAATCCAGTCCAATTCAATTATTTCCAATCGAATCCACTTCAATCCAATTTATTACAATCTAATCCTATTCAATCCACATAATTTTAATCCAATGCACTCTAATCCACTTTAATCCCATTCATTAGAGATCTACTTCACTCTAATCTATTCCAACACAATCTACTCCAATTCCATTATAGCGAAATACACTTCAATCAACTCTAATTCATTTAAATAGATTCATTGCTAGCCAATCCACTTCAATCCAATTCATTCCAATCCAATCTAATCCAATTCAATTTAATCGAATTCATTCAAATGAAATTCAATCCACTCCAATCGCATTCTCTGATCAAATCTAACTCATTCCAATCCGTTTATTCCAATCCTCTCAAACCCCCTCAAATCCACTCCAATCTATTTCATTAGATATCCACTCCAATAATTTCTAATTCAATTAATTAGGAATCTACTACTACACATACCATTTATGTAAATCCAGTCAACTCCAATCCACTGCATATCGCATTTTTTAGAAATCCACTCCAATTTTATTCATTAGAAATCCAATCTGATCCAAACTAATCCTTTCGTTCCAATCCACTACCATCAAATCTAATCCAATTCAATCTAATTTAATTCATTCAAATCCTATCCACTCAAATCCACTCCTATCTCCTTTATAAGTAATCCACTCTAATTCACCCTAATCCATTCCAATCCATTTATTCCAATCCTCTCAAATCCACTAGAATAGCATTGTTTAGAAATCCACTCCAATCTCATTCATCAGAAATCGACTCCAATCCGCCCAATTCCATTTATTCCAATCCATTTATTACATTCCACTCCAATCCAATCTAATCCAATTCAATCCAATATAATGCATTTAAAACCAAGTCGATTTAATCCACTCCAATTCATTCCAATCCATTAACTTTAATCCAATCCCCTCCACTCACATTCATTAGAAATCTATTCCAATCACATTCATTAGAAATCCACTTCAATCCAGTCATCGCAACATAAAATATAGATATAAACGTGCATCAGCCAATCAGATCACAGTATCAAATACTTTATAGGACGCTGTACCCTAAGTAAACAATTTTACGGCCTATCCTAAAATGCTATTTTAGGTATCGATTGTAGTACCTAAAATCGCACTTATGATGGCGCTGTGATCAAAAAATTTTAATTCGAAAAAATATATTTTTGAACAAATCAATTTTTTTATTTTATTAAATTTACTTAATTTTTTAACAACTTTGGAAACCCAATTTTTCATTTATGTGGTTTTCTGTTTATGGAAACTCTAAATATAAATTTTTTTTCATGTAAAGGAAATTTTTCGGACCAAGGTAGTGTACAGAAATCAATCAGATTTTTTAAAATAATAAGTTAAAATTTTAATGAATAATTCTTGATTTTTTGGAAATACTCACATAAATAAGTGTACTTACTATTTGCCTGTCGTTCATGAGAGAAATGATTTTCCAAGTGATCTTTATTCAGATTTCTACACATAAATGTGTAGCCCTCATCCATCCTATCCGATCCTTTAACGCAGGTCTCTGTTAATGAATTTATTGGTCTTTAATAGCTATTCTTATTTTTACAAAAAAATGTTTTAATTTTTAATTAAATATAAGATAAGGATTCTTTTAGCCGACAAGTTCCATTTTTTTCAAAAAGGACCAAGTTTGTTTACTAAACGAGTTATAGCTAGACTCGCAACTCTAGACGCTTTGAGAAACTCTTTTAATGTGATTTAGAAGCGATTCGATAGAACACGATGCGATAGAACAAGATGCGATAGAACACGATGCAATAGAACACGATGCGATATAAAACTCAATTTAAAAAGTCTGGGTCACTGAGGTTAGGGATATAATTAAGAATTTAAAAAACGTTAAGGCTTCTCTGAAGAGAGAATTAACGTTTAAATGGTGAAAATGTAACTGGAAATGAACAAATTCAATTTATGAAAACACGAGACAAGTTGCAATAAAATGTTTAATAACACATTTTTTCCTAAGGAATGCGAATTGTTTTTTAAACGAGACAATAAAACCACGCTCTGTGTTAATACCAATGTATATTATGAATTTTAATAATGCACGTTTAGGAAATGATATACAATTTCACGAACAAACTCGAGTACGAAGCACGAAATATGATACGAGAATGTGTTCGTTAAAGCTTAAGGAGCTTTAACGAAAGAGAATTCCCAATCACGTGAATCACATGTGGATATATTTAAACTCACTTTGAGCATCGCCAAGGCTCATAAGAATTGGTGCTAGTTGACTGTGTTGTTGCAGTTTTTTAAGTGTAGTTGTTGAAGTGAAATAATAATTTTAACTAATTTTGCTAAATAATTGAAATTTTTTATGGAATCAGGAACCTGAATATGCATAGTTAATGTTGAGCCAGTTATTCAATTAACTTTTATATTTAAATATTTCTTCATCACAGATTGAGAGATATCGTAAGATAGGCAAAATGATGAAACTTTTTCGTGGGGGGAGCATGAAAATGGCGGGTGTCTACTCGATTTTTGGAATGCGCCGAAAATTATTTGAAAAAAGTAAAAATTCAATTTTATGGCCGAACTATGCAAGATAAGAGAAGAATGTTAAAAAGAACAAATGTTCATGTCAAGTAATATAAAAATTTACTTTAGAATGTACTAAATATTGTATTATAAAAACTATTCTCTAAATCCTAAATACAGTGAAATAATACTCGTTTTGAATAAAATTTCTAATTATTCTCCTACACGCGTCCTTAACGTGACAAAAATTTAAATTTTAAGAAATTTTGCGAATTTTTCAAAAGATGCCTCTGCAACAATGCAGTTAAATAATAACTTTTCATTTTTGAAATATACACTTATTTCCCTTTATAATGAATGTAGAACACGATTCGATAGAACACGATGCGATAGAACAAGATGCGATAGAACACGATTCGATAGAACACGATGCGATAGAACAAGATGCGATAGAACACGATTCGATAGAACACGATGCGATAGAAAAATCAATTTGAAAAGTCTGCGTCACTGAGGTTATTGATTTAATAAGAGATGGTTTTTTAAACGAGACCATAAAAGACACTCTGTGTATTTATAACAATTTATATTATGAATTGTAATAATGTACGTTTAGGAAATGATATACAATCACACGGACAAACTCGAGTGCGAAGCACGAAATATGATACGGGAATGTGTTCGTTAAAGCTTCAGGAGCTTTAACAAAAGAGAATTCAGAATCACGTGAATCACATGTAGATATATTTAAACTCACTTTGAGCATCCTCAAGGCTCATAAGTATTGGTGCTTGTGTACTGTGTTGTTGTAGATGTATTCGTCGAAAGTATTTTTCTTTTAGAAAATGTAATCGTAGTTGTAATTTATGTAGATGCAGATTTTGTTCTTGCAGTGTATTAATATATCCATAAGAATCAGCATCAATATGTTCATCATAATGACTAACACAATTGCAAAAATGGTAGCACAGAAAGACAAACACTAAAAATCGCATTGCTCTTATTTTTAACAACGTTTTCAATGAATTCACATTATTTATCAGCGTAACACAATAAGTGAATATTTATCTAGTTTTTCGCTTTATATATACTAAAGTTAATCCCTACTTTTTTTTTATCAAAGTTGCTAAATGGGGCCACTATAATGGATATTTCCTAAGCATCGGATATTTCCTCATTGAGATAAAAAATTCCTCATCACAGTAATGTGAACAGTGTTTATGAAAAAAAATTACGAAATTGGTTTAAACAAATTTTCTCAAGCGCACTTGCTGTGTATCTTTACTTTTACGAAATTGTATAGCATTCATCAAATTTCCGGATAATAGGAATTTAATGATTTAAAGGATTTTCGAGACTTTTTAAAATTCTACAGAAATTTCAGGATATTTAAATAGTTTCGAAGGATTTGAAAAAACTGAATAGGATTTAAAATATTGTAGGATATTTTTTAAAATTCCAAAAATTTGAAATATTTTAGGTTATTTAGAAAAGTTCCAAAAATTTTTAAATCTATTTTAATAACCTGAAAGAATTTTTTAAAATTTAAAGTCTTTAAGGATTTCTTTAAAATCCTTCGAAATTTTCAAAAGATATAACAAGTTTAAGGGAACTTCTTATTTTATTTTACTTATAAAATAAACTTTATTCTGAGGATTCTAAGGATATTTCAAAAATTTTACAAACATTCAAAGGTTTTAAACAATCTTTTAAGGATTGAAAATATTATAGGGAATTTTTAAATGTTTAAAAATTTATGAATCTATTTTAATAATCCGAGAGAATTTAAAAACAATTTTAAGTCATTAGAGATTTCTTCAAAATCCTTAGTAATTTTCAAAAGATTTAAAAAGATTAAGGGAATTTCAAAAAATTTCAAACATTGGAAATTTCTTAGGTGATTGAAAATATTTTAGGGTATTTTTAAAAGTTCTAAAATTTTTATATCTATTTTAATAATCTGAAAGAATTTGAAAAAAATAGGCCATTAGGGATTTTTTCAAAATCCTTAGTAATTTCCAAAAGATTTAAAAAGTTTAAGGAAATTAAAAAAAATTTAAAGCATTGAGAATTTCTTAGATTCTTTTACTATATTCCGAGTATTCTTGAATAGATTCTAATAATTAGAAAAAATTTAAAGATTTCATATATTTTCAATATATTTAAATAATTTAATAAAATTTTCAAGACATTTACAAACATTCAAAGGATTTTCTAACATTTTAAAGGATTGAAAATATTTTCTGGTATTTTCAAAAAATTTCATTTCAAAGAGGATTAACAATTTCTTGCGCATTTTAAAAATGTTCCAAAGATGTTTTAATAGACATCAATCATTTTAAATAATTCCAAAGGATTAAGAAAATTCGGATTTTTTAAATTCCAAGAAATATTGAATATATTTCGATAAGTTGTAGGATTTTTAAAAGATTTTAATATTTTAAAGATATTTGAAAAATTGAGCATCTTAGATTATTTTAATATATTCCAAGAATTATTGAAAAGATTTTAATAATTTAAAGAAATCAGAAGATTTTTTATAGTTTCAATGTATTTCAATAATTTGAAGACATTTTACAAATTCTAAGGAATTTTCAAAATATTTACAAACATTCAAAGGATTTAAAAAAATTTTAAAGAATTGAAAATATTTTAGGGTATTTTTAAAATTTCCAGTACTTTCGAATCTATTTTGATAATCTGAAAGAATTTAAAAAATCTATTTCAGTAATTTAAAGGAATTTTGCAAATTCTAAGGAATTTTCAAGATATTTACAATGATTGAAGGGATTTTAAAACATTTTTAAGGATTAAAAATATTTTAGGGTATTTTAAATAATTGCAAGAATTTTCAAATCTATTTTAATAATCTGAAAGAATGTTTAAAAAATTTTAATAATCTGAAAGAATTTTAAAAAATTTTTAAGACTTTCGAAATTTTTTAAAAATTCTAAGGAATTTTAAAAAGATTTAAAAAGTTTAAGAGAGTTTTAAAAAAATCCTTATCATTGGGAATTTCTTAGTTTATTTTAATATATTTCAAGAAATTTTACAAATTCTAAAAATTTGAAAAATTTTTAAAGGATTGAAAATATTTTAGGGTATTTTTAAAAGTTCCAAAATTTTCGAATCTATTTTAATAATCTGAGAGAATAAAAAAAAATTAAGTTTTTACGGATTTCTTTAAAATCCTTGGTAATTTTCAAAAGATTTAAAAAAATTTTGAGTGAATTTCAAAAAAATGTAAAGCATTGGGAATTTCTTAGGTAATTTTAATATAATCCAAGGATTCTTAAATAGATTTTAATCATTCAAAGAAATTTGAAGATTTTATATATTTTTAATATATTTCAATAATTTAATGGAATTTTCAAGATATT